>OZ010690.1:5564725-5715795 GCA_963932265.1 Thymelicus lineola | reverse complement strand
ATAGGCGAAGCTGTCTATCCGTGAAGGGCCTAAGTGATAAAAACTTGAAACAATACTGAGAGTAGTAACCTACCTACCTATTTGAAAAGAAAACTAGTCACCGTCCTTACTTTTACAAGATTTTTTGAAGTGGAAACATTTATTTATTTTTATTTAACAATTTTTGTACCTACACAAATACAGAATGTGAGAATTAATAATAGAAATTTTGTACAAAGGTACTGCTTATTTCTATCAGAAATCTCTTCAAGCAGACCTAGGAATGGAGAGGTGAAAACATCTTGGGGAAAACATCTTTTCCCATGTTGGGCGCTTTTTTATAACGTAAAAAAGGTTACCTACAGCTTATGTTGATGGAGTTAATAGGTTGATATATATTCTGTAATAATACGGTTAATTTACTACTTGTTGCATTATGCTTAACAAAATACATCATTTCTTTGTTTTAAAAATAATTGTAGATCAGCGCAGTGGATACAGCCAGATAATTTATTGGATACATTCAGCATATCAAAAGATGTGGTCGGGAACTGTATTCTAAACGTCGAGGATAAGTTTACGGAGCCCGAGTCCTACCGCGTCTCCAATTATTACACTTTCTATCTGGAGAACCAATGCCGACATGACTGTGAGTACGAAGACAATATAATGAAACTCATAATCCATAACATAGTCTGATGGCTTGTGTCATTTGTGAATTATCGATAGAAAGTAACTTCAGGAGGTCGGGTGTTAGATGATTGAGTGCTAACAGAGCGCTTCTGAATATAACATGTTAAGCTGTTGGTCCCGGTTGCTATCGTTAAATAGCAGTCGTTAAGCCCTGTCGAAAAACTCATTTCGGCTCAAGAAGTTTCGACGTTTGATTTAGCCCACCTCTTCACCAATCCACACTAAAAATGTTGTATCTGATGTGCACACAGGACAAAGTGGCTACAATAACATCAACCAATCCACTTAGTGTGCCTGTACTACGTTATTATGAAGGTACCTACTTAGTGTCAATAAGAAGATCACGATTCTTCGTGTAAATAAGATAATAATTGAACTATAAGACATCACCTTACAATTTTCCAGTAAATATTTCATGATACTCTATAGTCTTTACTTTTCTTTATAAAATTTCTCATAAGATACATTATTATAATTTTTTAAATTGTTCTTTCAGATCCCAATAAAATTGATCGATGTTCCTATGAAGAATATTACAATCAAACATTGAAACACGTGGATTTAACTATCAATAATGTCACTAAAGATAAGGTAAACCCTGTTTTATTCGTTTCTGTAATTTTAATCTCGTGTTGCTAATGATTCTCATTGTCAATGAGTTATTCTCGTAAATTCCAAATGCTTAATCAATATTGATTTTCTTTTTAACTTAACTTTTGTTCTTGCTGTACATGCTGTACCCTGTCCTTTTACAAATAAATTTCATTATGGTTGTCTGCAAGAGATCGCTGTTTTAGTGATAAGGTTACCATTTCCTTGTAATATTTTGTCTACTGGCTTCAATCCATTAACGGTCCTGTTCTAATCACATCCTCTTGAGAAACCCTAGAGTCTAGAGCATACTCCACCACGCTGCTCCAGTGCGGATTGGTGGAGCAACATTTTGTGTGCAATAAAGACAAGTTGTCCATAAAAACATCATAAGTAGTTTATATTCTAGTGCAAATCCTCATGCGAGCTAGAGAACCGGTTCGTCTGTCGCGGGTTCACCTGGACGGCCAGGGCTGTGGGCGCTCGGGGCGCTCGAGGCGCTCGGGGCGCGGACTCGAGAGGTATCTGCGACCTGCACAGCGAGGACTTCGTCACCATGGGCTCGTGGCTGCTGCGGCGGGTCTCTGCTGCTACCTACTACAGACGGGTGATCTGCCTCAACAGTGAGTTGACAATAAAACAGTTCGGCGGCTTGCTTGTCGGTTGTTACTTCTTTTATGATTATTTCTTTATATTACGACGAATATTTTTAACTCCCGACGAAAAAAGAGTAGTGTTATAAGTTTGTCTGTGTAGCTCTGTATCTGTATGTCTGTCTGTGGCATCGTAACTCCTAAACGGATGAACCGATTTTGATCTAGTTTTTTTGTTTGAAAGGTGACTTAATCGAGAGTGTTCTCACATATGTTTTGTCTAAATAAAAATGTCGGGGGTTTTTTAAATTTTAATATGTGATTATTTTTTCTTATTCAATTAAAGCTGTTCTATTTTATTATCAAACTTTTTTGACTTATTTTTATTTCATTTTGTGGTACACATATTGATGTAGCCGTGACAATAAAACGTTACAAAAAGCCGTTGCATACTTTTAAAGAAGTATAACTCGAACAACCTGTGTTCAGTAAGTGTGGAGTGTTCGGGCTCGGAGTTGGTGGTGACGTACCGTCCGCGCGGGGTGTTCCGCGGCCGCGTGTACGTGCCGGGGCGCGAGCGGTGCAGCGCACGCGCCGCCCCCCGCGCCCCCTCCGCCCCAGCCGCCCCCCTGCAGCTGCGGCTCCCCCTGTACGGAGACTGCAACGTTAACTTCGCCTATGCGATCACGAATACCCCTAATGGAGTTGTTAACAGGTTGTATTTGTTTATTTTTAAACTAAAACTCTTTCGACTTATAATGCTGCTTTATCAGACTGTAACATGGGCTGCATTTAAAGAAAATAGAGATCTTTATGAAAATTGCAATAATGCTTATGATCAGAAATAGAGCAACAAATATTTACGATTTATATTCAAACGTATTCTATCGATATCTCGTCACAGTTACATAGATCACAGTCTCTGCGAGACTCGCTCGCAATTAGCGTGTTTAGCGTCCGCGACGACGCTAGCTTAAACTTACTTTTCTTTCACCTGTTTCTCCAGAACGATGGCGTACGTGATGCTGATGATCCAAAACAACCCGATCATCCAGACGGCGGGCGATCGCTGGGTGCGCGTGGGGTGCTCCCCGGGGGGCCCGCCGCGCGACTACACCAGGGTCGACGCCACCCTCGCTGTACATAATGCAGGGTTAGTTTAAAAATGCAACAATCCACGATAGGGATGTTGACTAATTTTAGGATTCAATTTTATTTTTAACCGACTTCAAAAAAAGGAGGAGGTTCTCAATTCGATTGTATTTTATTTTTATGTTTGTTACCTCAGAACTTTGGACTGGGTGAACCGATTTGGATGATTCTTTTTTTAATTGAAAGCTGGTGCTTGTCGTGTAGTCCCACATAAATTTGAGCGAGATCTGACAATGGAATCCATGTCAAAAGTACAATGAAGATGAATGATGATGTCATTTGAAGTCGGTTATTTTTTTGTTAAAATGTTAGATTATATAGATAGGACGTTAATGTACACAAAAAAAAATCCGTTTGTATATTATGACAAGTACCTGTTCATATAGCTACACTGCATCGAATGTTTAGAAGAACAGTATGTCTCCACAACCTCGGCTTAACTAAACTTATTAATCTAGTTTGGCATAAAATCGTTGTCAGGCGCAGACCATTTACCTAGTAATATCTGTAATTAAGTTATTTGAGTATCTTCAGGCCGTCGTTAGCGAGCGAGTGGTCAGTGCCGGCGGGGGGCGCGAGTGCGGTGTACGGGGCGGGGGGCGCGCCGCTCACAATGTACGTGGTGCGCGACCACGGGGAGGGGCGGCCCGACGCCGTGGCCCTCGGGGAGCCCCTCGAGCTGCGGATTGAGACTGCAGGTCAGCTGGTGCTACGACTGTACTGAACCTTAGGACAGTATCACATTTAAGTTCAGAGCAGGGTACAGTTGGCAAAAGAATTAGGTATGTAAGGCATGATTCTATAACCTTCTGTAATTATTGATATTACAGATTGTTTGTGTTAAAATCAATGTTAAATGATACCTGTAAGGTAAGGTAAGGTATGATTTAACATTGATAATAACGTAAACAATATGTAATATTAAACATTACAAAGGGTTTTAGAATCATGCTCTGCATACCTAATTATTTTGCCGACTGTACCTTGCTGTATTATGTTGACGACCCGTGTGTTGCAATGGTTACCATGCCGTAACGCCGAGCCAAGGGTCTTAGGTTCGATTCCCACCGAGACGGAAATTTGAATAATGAGTTTCTTTTTCTATTCTGGGTTTAGGTGTGTGTGTTGTCCATGGCACCCACGACACAGGGGAACTTAGTGTGGGGCTGTAAGTGTGTAGCGTTATTTATTTATTCTGTAACAAATGCACATGCTCAAGCTTCGTCAACAGTGGTCACGCTCCTGATATTGTTTTAATCTGTGAATTTAAAGTGTAAATGTGTGATTACAGCAGAGAGCTTAACTGTAATCTTAATGTTTTAGTTTTTTTTATTATACCCATATCTGTTATCTGTAGTAAGTAACTGTTGGAATAAAGTATTTCTTTCTTTCTTTCTTTCTAAATTTTTAACTCTGTGATTTTAAAACCAGATGAGTCAGAGATCGAAGCATACCACCTGGTGGCCTCCTCGCGGCTCGGAGACAGCTCTGTGCTGCTGCTTGACAGTCAAGGCTGCCCCACGGGACAGGTAAGAGTTTTCTACTAGAGTTTCAAAAACAAAATATTCCAAAGAAAACATCATTAACAGATGATTTATTGTGTATCAAATAATTGACAACCAAAACAATTTTACTTGATAGATCAAACATCAAAAGAAAGACATTTCTTTTGTTGTTTGATCTATCAAGATTTGGGGCATCCTGACACAGGTATATATTTACTTAAAAGGATGCCCCCACTGTGTATACAAATAAAAGTATTGTGTTTTTTTAAGAGCCCCATTAAGCGGGATCCCGTCGACTTGGCCTTATTTCGATTGTGTTTTACTATTAATTGGATAACCTTTTAAATTAATTTTATTGATCATTCCTCATTTTGATAGTAAACATTACTTTAATGTTTGTAAAGTATTGCTTATAAACTATGATTAGATAGTAATATTTAATATTATTATTATTATAGCAAATATAACGCTTCACACTCATAGCCCCACACTAGGATTCCCTGTGTCGTGGGTGCCATGGACAACACACAAGACAAGGTCATTCACACCCAGACCGAGAACAGAAATTCAAACTCATCATTCAAATTTCTGCCTCGCTGGGAATCGAACCCAGGACCCTTGGTGCGGCGATCCGGCATGGTAACCATTGCGCCACACGGGTCGTAAACCAAGCACTACCTCATGTTTCTTCATCGCCGTTGATTGGCTGGAAGAAAATGCTGTATTAGCATTAAGACCATCTATTGTGCCTTTTTTAGGTGCAATATAGTGTTTTAATTTTATTTAAGGTAGTTTGAACAAGTCATTATAAACCATTGAAGTATTATTAGCGTATACTCGTAGAACCGACACCGCGAACACCATGTATGTCCCAATGCATTGGCGCCACGTGGCTTCAATCTTCAATGGATTCGTTCAATTTTAAAAGGAGAACCGGGGCTCAATTTTGAAAATGGAACCTCCCGGGCGGGATACACATTTTATTCGAGATGAGTATTCTATGACATTATACTTCAATTAATGATATTAAACTATAGATACGTTATGCCCTTACAAATCAACCAAAAAATCTTTTCCGACCGAGCTACAACACACACACACGTTTATCTTTTGTTTCACTACACCAATCCTTATTACATTGGTAAATTATGTAAAAGGGATGGCACTACTAAAACCATAATAGTGAAAAAGACAACTAGACGGCCTCACTCAGAGGCAGCTATCAACTGTCTGAATTAAAATCGCTATACTTGAGTAAATTCGACTGAAGTAATTTCAGCGCCGTCTTGGCATATCTGCCTCTTTTTATACATAATTATCATTGACTTCAATGTTATAAAGTGATATTGTTTTAACAATCGCAGGTAGACTTCCCGGCGTTCAGTCGGTCGTACGTCGGCGGGGGCACGCAGCGGCTGGCGGCGCGGTTCAAGGCCTTCCGCTTCCCCTCCTCCAAGGTGGTGAGGTTCGCGCTCGTCGTGCGATACTGCGATGGGAAATGTCACCCGGTACGATAATGGACAAGATTACTAGTTTTTTATTCGAAAGATCATAAAACTTCGGCATTGGGAAGGTGTGCTCAATTTTAGGCAGGTTATGAGAACTATAACAAAGAAAGGCTATGAGGTTGGATTTTATGATAAATCTACCGATCTCTTATAGGCATTTGAGAAGGGAATAAAAGTTGGGAAGCATCGCTTAGCATAGGAAAGTTATAAGAACAATAATATAGGAGGGTTATAGTGTCAGAGTTTATAAATAAATCTAATGATCTCTGAGAGTTACTTATGCATTAAATTAAAAGTCTTTACTACCATGCGAATAGCGGTAGGTATCCTTGCAAAGGTATACTGATAAAAAGATTCAATAAGATCATTCCTATCTTTGCATTTGTAATAACTCCTACTAATGAAAGCTGGTACTGTATAATCATTAAATACTTAATTTATCAAATCATAAATAAATTTGCAGGTTAATTGTGGTACCAAGCAGGCTAGAGCGGCGCGTGGAACGAACTCTACCTATAACGGATCTTCACGAGACACACCTGAAGTTTCACAACAGGTTCTATAACTTATAATTCTATCATAATTATTGGAATTTTATTGTGCGAATTCATTCATTCATTGTGTGAATAATATATTTATTTTATTTACTTGTATTTATATGTATATATTTTAGTCTTTGTTTAAATAGATCGCATTTTTCGAATCTTTCATTCTTGCCACCTGCCACAAATTTCTCGCCATCACCCTGGGTTGACTGGTAGAGAATGCCACTAGGCATTAAGTCCGCCCATGTATAACCTGTTCATAGGTATTACAAAAAGAATAAATAAATAAATAAATAAATAAATAAATGTATTAAAGTGAAATCATAAGTAATTATTATTCTCATAATATGCGCTTATCTCACAATCAGTCCAAGAAACATACAAGGAAATACAGATTGCCTACACATTACTGCATAATAATGGAGGTTGATATAATAAGATTTTCTATTGTGTATTTTATTTTATTTAACAATTTTATTACTTATATTTTAGGGCAATAATTTTTTTATATTTTTTCAATATTTTGGTCCTTCGAGCACAATCTGACATACCCGTAAACTATTGCAGCAGGACGCATGGGCAGCGGGCGTGGTGGCTCAAGGAGGTGCTTCGCCCTGCTTCGGGGGCGCAGCGCCCGCTGGCCGCGTGCCGCTGGAGCTCGAGATGGTGGTGGACTCCAGCGCCATCATCTCCACCGACACGCTAGTGCGGGCCGACCACCGCGCTTCTACACGTAATAGACGCTTTTTATGTTGTACTTATTTAAGTAATATTAAGACTTTCTGGATTCAGAAGGCTCAGGGCCGGTCAAAGTGGCGCAATTTAGGGGAGGCCTATGTCCAGCAGTGGACCTCAAAGGGCTGATGGATTAATGGATGAAGACTTTCTTCCCTTCCGGCAACGTGCCGGTAATGCCTTGCCTTTTACTGATGTTCATGGGCATTGGTGATCACTAACACTAAACTATGGTAACACCATCTGGCAATGTCTTTTGTCGGATATTTACCTGCATTAAAAAATATTTATAGTTTGAGTGTGTCTGTTAGTGGCAAGATTTCTTGAGAGTTTTTTATGCCATAAATAAAAATATATTTTTCAAATACTGAGCACTGTAGGTACAGGTAACTTAAAGTTACTTTATTTAGGTTGGTTTTGTGTTATCTCAAATTTTTCAATATCTTCCATAATCATCATTTTGAGATTCTTTTACAATACTTTTAAGACACGACATTTATAGAGGTTGCAATAGAGGAGAAGGTTCATAGATATGTTTTATGGCGGTAGACCACAATTATTTCTCCATGGGGTTCGCCTGGATAGCTACCACCCTTGAATTTGAATCAGCTGTCAAACGACTCGTCGTGTTTCGGCTGGGGGCTTGAGCGCCAGTTTTTTCTTTCTTTTTCTTATCTCTTTTTTGGCCGGTAACGTATCAGTGATGGCTTTGGTGTTGCTGATATCCATGGACGACGATAGCCACTTACCATCAGGTGGATCGTCAGTTTGCCGGCTTCCATAAAAAATGGGGCGCTGCAGTAGCCTGATACGTGGGTTTTTTCAAAATGTTTAATTTTGTGTTTTATTATTATGAAATGAAATGAAATAAAATAATCTTTTATTCATGTAGGTATCACTGATACTCGTATGCACGTAATTTTTTTAATGTACCAGCTTTTCGGAAAGGCGATTTTGTCATAGAGGTGAAGAAAAGCCGTAAAGAAACTCCTCAGCACATCTTTTAAAAATAAAACTTATATCTGTTACAAAAATAGGTATTCTCTAACCTGTGCATTATAGTTATAAACAATATATTTAGCCAATAATCCTCGAAGTGCGTTACTCGACAGCCGAGGACGTGGCGAGTGCGGGCGTGGCGAGTGCGGGCGCGGGTGCGTGCGGGGCGGGGGCCGCGGGGGGTGCGGGCATGGTGTGCGTGCACGAGCTGGTGGTGGTGGCGCTGGCGCTGGGCTGGCTGGCCGTGCAGCTGCTGCTGCTGCTGGCCGGCTGCGTGCTCGTCAAGAGGTAACCATCCTACTATACAGGGTGAATTTTTCAAGTGGGCTTGGAGTCAAACGAGTGGCTTCAACCCATTAATGGCCCACTACTGGGCACGGGACTCTCCTCTTGAGGAGGCCTAGAGCATACTACACATACACATAGAAAAGCACATACCTACACACATGCATACACATCTACACTGTTATGATAGAAAATATCTTTAATCAAGATCTCAGATCTCCCTATTTGTTTAGGTATCGAAACCTGGCGGAGATGAGTATGCAGAAGGACTACCAGTCGTTCGACAACGTGGGCTTCGACACCGGCTCCACACACCGCCGCGTGCACTGGCCCGACCAGAACATTGACATGCTACACGGTACTTAGCACTTAACATCCAATGATATTATATGTATAAAAAGAGGTAGATATGCCAAGACGGCGCTGAAATTACTTCAGTCGTATTTAGTCAAGTATAGCGATTTTAATTCATACAGTTGACAGCTGCCGCTGAGTGAGGCCGTCTAGTTGTCCTTTTCACTATTATGGTTTTAGTAGTGCCATCCCTTTTACATAATTTACCAATGTAATAGTGATTGATGTAGTGAAACAAAAGATAAACGTGTGTGTGTGTGTGTGTGTTGTAGCTCGGTCGGAACAGATTTTTTGGTTGATTTGTAAGGGCATAACGTATCTATAGTTTAATATCATTGTTAACATCTTATAGACTCTGTGTGTCATCTATACACTGTTACAACTTACAGTACGGCCGACGTATCTTGGCGCGTCTGAACATAGGCTTTGCGAACTTTAGTGCATGTAAGACAGAGATAGCGACACGAACATGCTAACGTGTGACTGAGACATAATACGCGGCGAGCATTGCCGAATTATGTTACTGCGCAGCCTTCTGCGCGAAGTTCAGACGCGCCAAGATACGTCGGCGGTACTGTATATTATTATCAATATAATCAATGTACAAGCAACATCGTTATAATTTATAATCAATGACATTATACGTGTTAGGGTGCTTTTCCACCAGAGATGTACTATGCAGCTATGCTGCGAAAATGTGAAATCCAATAAATATGATTGGTACAATAAATTGATTGATTTCCACCAATGAATATGATTGGTGGATATCAAACGCATCCATAGCAACGTAACATAGCACAACTCTGGTGGAAAAGCACCCTTAGGGTGGGGCGCGATTGAGTGACCACCCAGGGCGCCAGCTTTGAAGGGGCGCCGTAGGTAGTCATAACGGAACCCTTAATAGTTTCTTCATGACTGTCCGTCCGTCCATCCGCAACATAGCGTCGAGACCCTTCGTGATGGAAAGCTATAACTTGGCATAGATTTACATACTTATTATTTTTGTATGGGTTTCAATGACAGATAGGACGCCGTAGAAATCTCGACCAGGGCGCTCTGGTAGTGTTAGAACCGGCACTGATCATTGGCTTTTAGTGTGGTCCCTAGATGATCATGCACGATGTACTTTAAGTAAAGTAGGACGTCCCTAGACCATCCCAAGCATTTCATTGTATGATCATGCTGCATGATGGACCGTTATGTAAATTCGTCATGCAAGTCTATATATACAGCCGAGAGTACTCTATAACTAAATTGATATCATGCTGCATGATAGTCTAGGAAAAGCGCAATGCCTGATTTTGATTTGTTGCGTTTTTATGTTGATGTGAAAGTTGTGATGTCCATCACTAACAAAAATTTTATGGTTGATGGATGCCTGTTTCCAGAATAAACATCTGGCGGAAAATATATTAAGTAATTATCGAGCAACCTCCTAAAATCTGTATAAATAAATATAGCTCTTAAAATAAATTACACTCACACACACACGTGACACGCATCTATTATAAGAATGATGTATAAAGAAGAGAGGGGCCACTTGCCACTAACATATAATTTTATATGTTTAATAAGTGGTCTCAACCACTGTTTGAATATTGAATATTGATTATATGACGGTAATTGACAAATAAAGATTTTTTTTATTTTGTATTGTATTTTGTACAGGTACCTGCAATGTCAAATTAATATAAAATTTCAATCTAATATTTTATCAATTTGCATTTTGAAATTAGATAGATTATTTTGCTTCAAACTATATTACTAGAATTTATGGAAAAAGATGTTTGGATAATCTGAGAACTCCAAATAATGATTAGTTTTTTCTAAACTAATCACAGATGTATCATGAAAGATATAAGGCAAATGATAGTAAATATTGAAGATTGAAAAGGATTGATTCAATACATATTTATTTATAATTCCAGTTCTAAATATTTACATAGCACTAAATTAGTACTTTGTAATCCCATGACTGTTCTAATTTATTGATAGGTAGTTTATCGTGTTGATTAAATATATAATGTAAGTATTAGTATATTTTGTGTTATTTCATAAAATAATAAAATATAGGATCTCTGCGAAAATCCTTGGATGCATGTAAAGAACCAAACGAAATAATTTGATTCTTATTTTATATTTATACGCATTCGTCCTAGTTATTTTTAAGGTTTCCTGCTATATGTAATTGTTTTTTAATTTAACTGTAACGTATGTTAAGTCTTAAAAACTATATTAGAACATACCTAAATAAAAACCCTTTTAACTTCGAGCGATTTAATTTTTAAGATTTAATTTTCAAGGTAAATGTTACAGTTTTATAATTACTTGTTTAATAAACCAATAATTTATTTACTCTACTCAAAGTCATTGCATTGTGTACCTAATAATGATTTTAATTTATGGATATGAAGCACAATATTTTCCCACATAAAATTAATAGAGCATTGTTTAGGTATGCACTATGTGAAGTTGTTAAATAAAATACAGGTTTATAGGTAAATAACCAACAACTAATCAATTGTTAACCTGAGACTTAAATTTTTAATAAAAAAATATTGAAAAATTGTCAGTTTTTTATTAACTTCCCTGTCCTTTCCAAAATTTAGTCGTAAAAGTCAGATTTGCTCTGCAATTGCCTTTGTGCTACCAGGAGTACATAATCAGATGTCGATGTCATGTATTTATTGGGTAGTGTTGGCATTGACAGGCGAGTAGAGTGGTGGGGGTGCCGGTGCGGGGGGCGCGGGGGCGGCGGTAGCGCGGCGCGGCGTGGACCGCACGCTCTGTCGCGTGGCCGCCGCGTTGTAGTGGTAGCCCTCGAACTTGTCCGAGCCGCCGCCGGAGCCCGTCTGCGTAGGGAACGTCGCTGTACCCATGTACATTACCTGTGTGGGGGGAATATGAGAGCGTTAGACTGAATGCAAAATGTCCTGCTCGAAGGACCATAAAGGTTTTTAATGTTCAAATTCGGCGCTATAAGGTAATTTGGTACTATGCTGGTACCTTGTGACGATACAAATTGGTCGTGATCACCTACAAGATTGCATCATCTAGCTAGGTGATGCATCCCCACTATTGGGGACAGTTTGGTGGGGATTTTAGGTAAAAACCAAGGGAGGACCTAATGATAGAAATAAAGACATTGGTCATACGAAGTTATAAGGCATTGAAGTGGCATGTTCGCTGTGCCACGGCTGCTAAGGCTCCAGCTATCCATGAGTCTTCTCCGATAAAGAATTTGCAGCATCTGAACCAAAATTTTAAGAGTTCTGTATTGTAAGCTTTTGGGGTGCTTTAAGGGTAATAGACCCCGTGGAATACTGAGAAGTATAACAGGATCCATTACCTGAGGCTTGTATCCGTCGGGGCCGGCCTCGTACTCCACGAGCTGAGTGCGTCCGTCGGGCAGCAACACGTGGTAGGAGCCGGTCGCGCGGTCGTCCTTGCGCTTCTCATTGTGCCCGAAGTCAAGGCTCACGGCGTTGTCTTGCACATCGTACGTGTACTCGTAGTTTGCTGGCAACTGGATAGAGATGTCGAATACTTAAGATTTAAGAATGACACAAGCCGTCGGGTTATGAATTATGTTCAGCCTGCCACCCACAAGGAGCAAACCATTTGCATCTATGAATGGGTGTAGGTTAAGTTTTGTAGCGACGTGTCACACTTACTGAATGGAAATAATTTAGAAGCTATGTGTCACACTTACTCAACGAGATGTTAATTCCATTGGGTTACAGTGTTTTACTTGGGAGTGTGACACGAATCAACTGGAATAATCGCAATTAAGGACCTACTTAAAGCTTCTGTGGTTCCTGCGTGCTTGATAAAAGTCAGCCGTGCATCAGTAAAATAGTGTTTGAAACGAAATTTACCGTTGGCTCCTGCACTGGTTTCCGAGCGTTATTGCCGCCGCCGCCGCCACCGCCCTGCTTGGGCGGGAGATATTCTTGTGCAGACGCGCTGCCCATCCATACTGACACCCACGCCAGGAAAGTTACCTTTAAAAAAACCATATACGTGTATAGTTACACATTCAAACATCGGTGACGCTGCGACTATAGGTAAATAAAAAACTGGTTGAAAAATGTATTTATCGTACTTTTCTTTAATAGGCAGATACATAAGTAAGCATTAAGGATATTATTAAAACTTTAAGAAAATAATTTTGAGGTCTATCTCTCGAGACCATTTTACATTTAGGCACTAAAAAGGCAGGTACCTAACTAAATAGGTATAGCATAAAGGACATTTTGAGCACAGGACTCACATATGCGCTTTTTAGACGTTACCGTCTCAACTTTTTGGTAAAGCGTTTTTAAACAAAATATTAAAAAAAAATTACTTACACAAAATATCTTCGACATAGCTGTGTGTCTGTTGTCGGGACCGGCAGGGTAGTATGGAGCAGCGGCGCCCGCCGTAATATTTAAGCGGCCGGGCTGCGGTTGTGGCCGCTCCTCCCCTGCCGTCTTCATTAGCCTGGCGCACGACTTGCCGAAAATTTCGAAATAATAGTAACAACACCTAATAGCTACGTTTAACACAGTAAAGTTGTAAGTCAGGGTTCCAGTAGGTACCTAACCTTCTAGATAGATATTATTTACTTTGTAGCAACACTGCACAACAACGTTTAAAAATTAATTACATAAAGGTAATTGTCACGGGTAATTGTATTACCAATAATATCGTACTAGGTATATATCTAGCTGCAACCTATCATATCTGTGTACTCGTTCAGCACCCTAATAATTACAAAATTTCAGGGATCTCATAACAAAGCAGCATCGCGATATCAGCCACGCCTCGCACTTGACTAGTCACCAACGTTTGATTTTCTTGATTTATTCCTGAAATCTCCGCCAAGAAGTCCTCCCCACTAGAGGGGATTTGCAGATTTTCCCTGAAATCCGCTCCACATTAGCAACAAGTAGATAAGGTAAGCTGTGCGTTGCAGGGTAAGAAAGATAGAAAAGAAAAATCCGAAAACAGTAAACGAGTTGACTCACAAAAACATTGTTTAGGTATCTAGGTACTTAGTTTGCGACCTAGGTACTAGGTACTTAGTTTGAGTATTAAGTAATAAGTAGGTATGTCGCGATGTATGGGGACGACATTTTTCCAACGGAAACGTTTGTTCAGTTTTTTCGTTAAAGCAATTTTCGGGTAAGTAAAATCTACCCTTTTGGTTCGTGATTCTGACTCGCACTTGGCCGGTATTTCGAGAAGGCCTCACTATTGTATTTTGGTGGTGGGGATTTCAGGAAAAAAAATTATATATCCCACCTCCACTGGGGACAGTGAGTACAGCTTGGTGGGGATTTCAGGAATAAACCATTTTTTTGTTAATTGCCTTCCTGTAGTTTCATAGAAAGTAGGTAATATGTTTTGTTATATGAATAGCCGAAGAATCAGGCGAGCCATCTAACATGAAAAAGAGAGAAGAAAGTATAATAACTTCCCCCTTGAATTTTTCTGAAGAGTTTGCCCCAAGTCAAAAAAAAATGATTTGCCTTCCCCCACCAGAGATACCACAGTTCCAGAGCGTTCCTCTTAACATCTCTAAAATCATTGAGATCCTTGGTGTCGATATTTCGAATGAAGTTCAGTTTCGGGACCACTTGGTTAGTAAGGCCAAACTAGCCGCAAAGAAATTGGGAGTGCTCAATAGAGCATAGAGCTAAGCAGTACTACACGCCTAAGCATAGGTTGATGCTCTATAAGGCGCAAATTCGGCCGCACATGGAGTACTGCTCCCACCTTTGGGCCGGAGCCCCAGCTGGCCAAATGGATTCGTTCAACCGAATTCAACGGCGAGCTATTCGTCTTGTCGACGATCCCAAGTTTACAGACGGACTAAAATCGCTTGAGTTGAGGAGAGATGTAGGCTCTCTCTGCGTATTCTACCGTCTGTTCAATGGGGAATGTTCTGAGAGATGTAGGCTCTCTCTGCGTATTCTACCGTCTGTTCAATGGGGAATGTTCTGAAGAACTGTTTGGCTTAATACCTGCAGTTAATTTTCGTCACCGCACATCACGTACCAGGTTCCACCAACACTACCTGGATACCTGGCGTTCGTCCACAGTTCGGTTCTCACGTCACTTTCTACCTCGCACGTGTAAACTGTGGAACAAATTACCTGCATCGGTGTTCCCTCTAAGCTATGACATGAGGTCCTTCAAGAAGCAGGTCTATCGTCATCTTCTTGGCCGGCAACGCGTTGGTGACGCCCCCAGTGTTGCTAAAGTCCATGGGCGGCGGTGATCACTTACCATCAGGTGACCCGTCTGCTCGTTTGCCTGCTCAAAGCATAAATAAAAGATACCATTAAATTATTACTGACTGAATAATAATATAGAAAATAAAATCTTAAATCATTATGCGAAAATATTACAAAGTTTAATCATTGTGTGAACATCTTCAACGGGGGACATCTTCTGTCGCCTCCTACGACACCCTGGCTTGTTATCATAGAATTGGGGTCAGTACTCGGTAGTCAGTACCCCTTTAGGCTATATAATATGTTCTGTGGTCAGTATAGGGTTGCCAGATGGTTGGTATTCGTCTGGATTGTCCCGACATTTCACATGACATTTCACAAAATACAAAACCTGACAATTCACTCGATTCAACAGAATGCGTTTACCGCACACACTCTAGTCGTTTTTTTTCGTCGTCAGCTCGTTTGCCGGCTATTTCCAAAAAAGAATTTTTTTGGTCCGACAAATCTCGACTTTTTCAACTTTTGTCCAGATATTTTAGTCTTGCTATGTGGCAACCTGAAGCACTCATAGCCCAGCGACTTGCGTCGATCCTAAGTGATCGACAAAGTTAAGCAACAGCGGGACGCGGTCGGTAGTTGGATGGGCGACCGCTAGTGGAAAAAATTCTTGAGCGTTTCCGTGCTTCGGAGGGCACGTTAAGCCGTTGGTCCCGGTTGTTATCATAAGATAACAGTCGTTAAGCCCAAAGGTCCTCGGGTGGTTTGAAAAACTTCCGACACTCGGGTTGGCCACAGCTAACCCCTCCACCAATCCGCACTGGAGCAGCGTGGCGGAGTATGCTCTAGTATCCTCCTTAAGAGGAGAAACCCGTGCCCAGTAGTGGGCCATTAATGGGTTGAAGCCATCTGGCAACCCTAAGTCAGTAGGTATTCAGTATCCTAGATCGCCGTTATTATGTCAAGAGTCCAGACTCTGGAACTCCAGAAATATTGCATCAAGGATTATAATATAATACTAGTGGACTAGTACCGTAGATACCCGGCGTGTTCGACTACGCTAAACAATTTTCTGCTGAGAACAATATAGTCCAGTCAAGGAATGACTCAAAAGAGGGTATAGAGTGCGTGAGCGGGAACCTAAGCGATTTCTTCAGAAACTTGTTCAGGGTGCTTAGGGTGATAAAATACTAAAAGTCCCCGCGTCTAGGAGGTGAGCCGGAGGGAGGGGGGGGGGTTACAAAGGTCTCAATTTTAGGTTTTTCGCCAATATCTCAAAAACGGTGCGTTATAGCGAAAAATGATCAAAGATGAAATGAAAGCTTATAAAATTCTCTATAACTTTAATTCTATACACTTTTTCCGTATCTCCTACCGTTTTTGAACTATACGGTCCAGAAATGTAGCAATTTAAGTTATTCAGCGTGATAACAGCGTGATTCACATCAGCTGTCGTAAAAATGACACCTGAACTGATACCAATAAAAAGATGTTAGGCAGGCATCTTTATATAACGAAGAGGCAGTTCCATTGCAGCTCAGATTTTCTGCTGCACCAATTGACTTCAAGAATCATTGTTTTTATGTACATATTGCCTCAATGAAGATATAAAAAAGCCTTTGAAAAAAGGCGGGTTGTACATTCAGTTGAGACTCTAGCTGCTAAATATTGTATCAAGCAGGTATGTTCTTCGAGAAATGATGCCTGGGGTAACGAAGTTCTTGATATTTTTTCCTGCATTACCGATATTGTTGCTGAAGGAGCAAAATATCACGAAGACACTATTACTCACTTGTGAAGCCTGTCAGTTACCCAAAACTCTACAAAACTGAGATCTCTAGAGATACCCATGTCGTAGAGGCTATGGAAGAAATATTTGCTTACATGGATTAATTTCCCACGATGAGATACTCGTTTTTTTGTTTGTTTTTGTTAAAAGGCTTTTTTATATCTTCATTAAGGCAACATGCACATAAAAAACAATTATTCTTGAAGGCAAATGGTGGAGCAGAAGGTCTGAGCTGCGACTGCCCTGCCTCTTCATTAGATAAAGATGCCTGCCTAACGTCTTTTTTAATGGTATCAATTCGGGTGTTATTTGTACGACAGCTGATGTAAATCTAAAGGGATGTCAAGTCAAGGAAACTTCGATATTTGCCGTCTTTCCTTTCCTTACTATCTTTAATACGACCCGGCATTCCCTTTCCTTTCCCTCAGAGACATCGTTACTTCCTTCAACGACATTCTCGTCATACAAAATGCATACAGGACTCTTATTAGTACTCATGTTGGATAACCCAATTGTGTTACTAACAACAGTGTATGTATATCTGAAAAGAATATTTTGTGGCTGCCCCCCTGCATTACCGGCTAGACTACCGTGCCAGACAAAATAAAATTGCGAAAACCTATAATAACATAAGCCCGAAGGCAAGTATACAATATCAATAGGAGTATTAGCCAAGAAGATCGCGTTTCCTACAGCGAACATTAAAGATATTGAGCGAAAAGAAATCTTCATCAATATCATGATTGTTTTCCCGCCTCTGCTCAGTTATCCACTGTTATAAAAAACGCGATTTCTTACTGTTACTGCCTTTACTACGTGGAGGTACTCCCAGCTTAGGTTACTATAAATTTTAAGATAATTTTCGCATCAGGTAATGGTTATCACGCTGAATTACTTTAATTTCGACATTTCTGGAGCGTGTAGTTCAAAAACGGTTGGAGATATAGAAAAAGTGTACAGAATAAAAGTTATAGAAAATTTTATAAGCTTTCATTTCATCCTAGAACATTTTTCGCTACAACGCACCTTTTTTGAGATATTGGCGAAAAACCTAAAATTGAGACCTTTGTAACCCCCCCCTCCCTCCGGCTCACCTCCTAGACGCGGGGACTTTTAGTATGTTATCCCCCTAAGCACCCTGAATAAGTTTCTGAAGAAATCGCTTAGGTTCTCGCTCACGCACTCTACAACTACTTTATTGACTGTACTAATATGAGAATGACAGTTTTGTGTAGACGTTGACGTTGATGCACCATCTTTACAATACATAAAATTGTTGTATGGAAAAAGTGGAACATCGTCTTTATTAGTGCATTGTTTAGTGATCTCAAACCCCCTTCGGATTATTGCCTTTTTTAAAATGAAACCATTTTGAGGCCTATCGGTTGGATGGTTTTAGAGTCTATAAAGGACATCAGTACAAACATTTTTGTGTTATTTATTTATTGGAACGAAGTTCTTTATCGCGCGTTGTGAAAGGGGGCTAGACGGAAAATTACGACATTTTTTGATTCTTACGAATGACGACACTTTTTTTGAAGTGATTCAGAGAGTTTTACAGAGATGGCGCTGTACAACAAAACAATACTTAAATCGAAAGGAACTTCGTTCCATCTGGGTGTCCCATGACACCTCTCATGTTTTTTTTTGTTAAATAGTATGTTTATGTTATATTATAATATTATATATTCTGTATTTCACAGTTATCGTTTTCTATGGCTGTATGTCTTTTTGCATTGTTCACTGCTATCAGTTAATGACAGATGATGACATTGGGCATTGACTGACACATGACAATGACATGACATGTTCATCTGTATTCTGTAATTTGATTCAGCTGCATTGAATTTTCTTCCGTACTTATATTTTTAAGAATGAAATGTGATAATTTGATAGACCGATAACTAAAACTTAGGACTATCTGATAAGTTAAACAAGTTTCCATTGAAATTTCCACGTACAAACGATCAGGTTAAGTGAAGTGAAATGTTTTCGCTAGTACGAAATAGTAGCAGACCTGGGACAGTTTGTCGATTATTTACTACATCGACGAAGAACTATTGTGCTCAACCACCTAAAAGGGCCCCGAAGAAGACATTTGGGCCTGTAACATGGAAGTCAATGGCGGTTACAGCAGTCGTAGGCGGGGGACTCACCGGCTTCATGCTGTACGTTAGGAAAGAAAAACAAATGGCACTGGAACGCGAAAGAAAAAGGCAGCTGGGAAAAGCTAAAATAGGAGGTGGCTTTGAACTAGTAGACTCAGAGGTAAATATTGCTACTGTCAATTAATTAATCTAGGACCTAACCTCTATTCCTAGGCTTCATGCTTTATGTATACCATCTTTAAACATACAAATTAAACCTCTGAATTGTGGGGATTTAATGATCATCAATCATTATTTTGATGGGCAGTGCATTTAAATATGTGATACTTTAAATTTAAATATTGGTTAAGAATTTTATAATATATTCTTGCAAAATATTTTTAATAATTGTGTAACCATTATGTTTACATAAATCCGTTTTACATTAATGTATTCCAGTAGATATGTATGTTTGTGTCTGTGAATATCATGAGCTACCAGAGGGTAAGAGGCTGAGCCTTTCTAGGCTTGCTGCTCTTTCTGCGTGAATCTACCAATGCCATTAAGACCAACAGAAACTGTTCATTTGAAAAAAGCTTGATAGTAAAAGTCCCCCGTGTGGTGCCGGGCTTACTTTAGTAGAATAGCACCACTCCCACTTCTTCCTGGGATGTCGTAAAAGGCGACTAATAGGATAGGGGTCCAGTCGGTCATGGGCCGTCCCAAACCCGGATGAGAAAGGGGAGGGTTGGTTGGAAAAGAGCAACCCAGCCGTAAAAGTTCCAACGCCGAGTATCGGGCGGCGGTTAATTATCCCGACATCTCCATGCAGTAACGCTGGAGCGGCTCTCAGTGACCGTGAGGTATTAAATCACCTCTAAAAGACTGCCATGGAAGGACGCGGGCACCCACCATGATGTACAAGCCCAAGAAAATACCCCTAATGCACAGTGTGAATGTAAAAGCGAGTTTGTTGGGCGATCCGGCTAACACCCGGCGCCGCACGGTAACCGGGCCGGGCGGTGTGAAATCGGCTACCGAAGACTCAGCTAGGACGGCCCACCAGGTCCTAGCTAGCAGTGATGCTACTGGTGCACTCAACAAAAGCAAAATGTCAATCCAGAAACAGCAACGGATTGCAACATGGAATGTTCGTGGTCTAATATCCCCAGGTAAACTAGACATTGTGGAGAAAGAGGCCGAATTGCATAAACTTACCTTATTAGGAATAACTGAAACACACATGAGAGGACAAGGACATCAACAAACTCACAACGGAAACACACTATACTTCTCTGGGGCTGTGAATTCTAGCCGAAATGGTGTAGCCATCTGGTTATCACGTCAGTTAAACAACTACGTATTGAGCTATAACCCGATATCTGACAGGATAATGTCCTTGAGACTTAATACCCGTCCCTGCACTCTCAACATAGTCGTAGTGTATGCACCTACATCGAGCGCTAAGGATGATGAGATCGATCATTTCTACACTGAACTGGAAAATGCTCTCGACAATATACCTAATCGAGAAATAACTTTACTAGTTGGAGATTTCAACGCGAAGATAGGCTGCACGTTGGCTGATAATCATATAAGGGACACAGTCGGAAAATACGGACTTGGTGTCAGAAATGACCGAGGATCTAGACTTCTGGAGTTCTGCATAGGTAGAAAATTGACCATCATGAACACATGGTTTCAGCATCACCCTAGACGTTTATACACGTGGATATCCCCTGGGGATCGGTGTCGTAATCAAATAGATTATGTGATGATCAATAGCCGATGGAAGACCTCAATCACCAACGTAAAGACCTACCCTGGTGCTGATTGTGGTTCCGATCACTCTATGCTGTTGGCAAAATTCACCCTTCGGCTAAAGTCAATAAAGAAAAGTAATCCAATAAGACCTAGGACTCTAACACCAGCAGAAACCTTAGAATTTCGTGATGGCCTAGACAATAAGATTGTTGAGCAACCTCCACCCTCAAATGCAAATACCAATGAGCAATGGGAACATCTAAAAAACCATATTTGGAAAACAGTGGAGAAGATCACTAAGAATAGTAAGCCAACGACCTTTCGAAGACAAATGTGGCTTTCTTCAGACACCTGGAACATCATTGAGGACAGAAAAGCTTTGAAAACTTCCGGTCTGTCAAAACAAGAAGATCGTGACAGATATTCAGAACTGAGCAGAGAAATCCAACAACGAAGTCGTCATGATAAAAACAACTTCATCATGGGCATCTGCCAAGAAATTGAAGGGCATGCTGGAAAATTACAAACCGCGGATCTGTTTAAGAAAGTAAGGCTTCTCTCCAAGCACTTCAAGCCTAAAACGTGGGTGATCGAAGATGAGAGTGGTATACCACTCCATGATCTGGACGCGATAACTGAACGGTGGCGGAAACATTGTATACAGCTATATAGGAGCCCCAACAATCACAGGTCAACACATACTACGACCCCGTGGAACAGTTTGAACTTCGAGCCCCCAATAATTCGATCTGAGGTTGTAGCTGCTTTGGCTGCTATCAAACCCAGAAAAGCTCCCGGACCAGACCAGCTTACGGCAGAGATTTTGAAGGCAATGGGTCCATCTGCAATAAATGCTTTTTACAAAATATGTAATGACATCTGGCATACTGGGAGATGGCCTGACGATTGGACGAAGTCTGTAATTCTTCCACTTCATAAAAAAGGCGCCACCACCAAATGTGACAATTATAGAACTCTGGCTTTAATATCCCACGCCAGCAAAATTTTATTACATATTATCAATAACAGGATTCGTCACTTCCTGGACTGGCAAATCCCGCAGGAACAGGCAGGCTTCGTCAAGGGTAAGGGAACTCGTGAACAAATTCTTAATGTCCGCCAGTTGATAGAAAAGTCATACGAGTTCAACACGCCGCTTATCTTGTGCTTCATCGACTATAATAAAGCCTTTGACTGCATCGTTTGGCCGAACCTCTGGAAAGTTTTGAAAGAACTAGGAGTCCCAGAACATTTGGTGGCGCTCATTGAAAATTTGTATCTAAATAACCAGGGTGTCGTAAAAATTGACAGAGCAACTTCGGAACCTTTCAGTTTTGAAAAAGGTGTTAGACAAGGCTGTATCCTCTCACCCATTCTTTTTAATGCCTATGGAGAGTATATAATCAGGCGTGCATGCGAGAACTGGAATGGTGGAGTCACTATAGGTGGCAACAAAATCTCTAACCTCCGTTACGCAGATGATACTACGCTCCTAGCCACTAGCGAAGCTGAAATGGTTGAAATCTTGAGAAGAATGGAGAGAATAAGTTTAGAAATGGGTCTGAAGATCAACCACACTAAAACTAAACTCATGGTAGTAGATCGTGGTAACAAACTGCAGCTCACAGGTTCACTCGCGCTTGAAACGGTTGAGGATTTCATCTACCTCGGAGCCAATATCAGCAATACTGGTTCGTGTGAAAAAGAAGTGAGAAGGCGCATAGGAATGGCCAAAACTGCAATGACCCAACTACAGCGAATATGGAGAGATCGAAACATCTCACGTAAAACCAAAATTAAATTAGTTCACTCCTTGGTATTCTCCATATTCAGCTACGGGGCTGAGACCTGCAGGGTAATTCACGTAACTTAAGAAGTTCGATTGCAGTGCAGTTGCAGCGACGTTCCGATCAAAATGACACTTTCCGTATTCTCTTGCGCTGTCAAACACGCTCACGTCACGCGAGCGCGTCTCAAGCGCGCTCACGTCACAAAAAGGTATTCTGATAATGCGCGTCAAGATAGCGTGTTCCCGATCGCAGTTTGATTGGTATTCTCATAAACTTTTGAAGTTTGAAGTCTCATAAAGTTTGACAGGCGCGCAGGATGCGTGCAGGAGAAGTGAAGTTCACATGCAGTTTGCGTGCAGTTGGCGTGCAGTTGACGCGCAGTCAAAAAATTATGACAATACGGTTTAGACGCCTAACTTCAACTTGATTGTAGCGTCACTCCAACTTGATTGCAGCGTCACTGCAACTTAATCGATGCGTCTTAAAGTTACGTGAATTAGGGTACTGGACACTGAAAAAAGCTGATCGCGACCGCATTGATGCATTTGAAATGTGGTGTTGGAGAAAAATGCTCCAAATTCCTTGGACTGCCTTTCGCACGAACGCATCTATTCTGCGTGAACTAAAAGTTAAGACTCGACTCTCCACTCTCTGTCTACGCAGAATACTTGAGTTTTTCGGACACATCGCCAGAAAAGACGGTCAAAACCTAGAGCAACTTATGGTTACTGGCAAAGTTGACGGCAAACGACCACGAGGCCGCAGTCCAACTAGGTGGACTGACCAAATTCGTTCTAGTCTGGACACCAACCTACACGACGCACTACATGCTGCCAAAGACAGGAATAAATGGCGTAAAACTGTCAGGCAGAAAATATTTCCACTCTTAGGGGATCACGACCCTCAGTATTGAGGAAAACGACGCGAGGAGGAGGAGTAAAAGCTACCTGCAACTTATGCAGATCAATAGTACCAAAGGCATCATGAAAAATAATGTGTACTAATATTATAAAGAGGGAAGATTTGATTGTTTGTTTGCATATTGAATAGGCTCCGAAACTACCGAATCAATTTGAAAAATTATTTCACTGTTGGGAAGCTACACTATCCCCGAGTGACATAGGCTATATTATATATATTTTTTACTATTTTCCCCAGCAAAGTGAATGCGATTTCCTAGTCATTAATAAATCTATTTAAACTTATATTAATTATAGAATTGTAGTAGTACTATCATGCTGTAAATAGAAAGAAAGAAAGAGAGAGAGAATCTGGCTATCCATACTTTTTTTGTTAATCATCAAGGTGTACCAGCTACAAGCGATATTGTTCTTGTACGTTAACGGAGTATCTATTGAATTTCATTTGACCATGATTTTTATTTTTAATTCAATTATGAAAATGTCTTATTTTTATCCTGATGGTAATAGGATGAAGTAATTCATGTTATGTATGTTAAAGTTGCAAATTCACATTCAGAAACACACACAGAGTGTGGTGGTTAGAGCTTAGGCCCTGAGATTTGAACTTGATTTGAAGTAGAACTCCAGACTTGAAGGCCATATTTGGTTACCCCAACCAATTTTAAACTGAAACACCGTATTATATTTCTTTTATTAATAATAATTATTGGAACGAAGTTCCTTATCGCGCGTTATGAAAGGGGGCTAGGCGGAAAATTTTCTTACGAAATTTTGCCACGATACTTTTTGAAGTGATTCAGAGAGTTTTACAGAGATGGCGCTGTAAAACTTTCTGAATCACTTCAAAAAACAATACTTAAATCGAAAGGAACTTCGTTCCATCCGGGTGTCCCTTGACACCTCTCAATTTATTTTATTTTATTTCAGGGCAAAACAGTTAAAAACACAGACTTTTTAGGAAAATGGATGCTTATTTATTTTGGTTTCACACATTGTCCGGATGTTTGTCCAGATGAGTTGGAAAAGTTGGCTGAAGTAGTTGACAGACATGGTGAGTGAACAATTTTTTTTTTTTACTTAGATGGAGATTTAGATAATAATATTGGTATGAAATCAAATCCCAAACTTTAATCTAGTATCAAATTAATTTCCATTTGGAATGGAATAGATAGATAGATTACTCTTTATTGTACACACCAACTATGCTATTGATACATTAAAACACATAGAATATGAGGTACAAAAGGCAGTCTTGTTGCTATAGAGTGATCTCTTCCAGACAACCTTTAGGAGGAGGACACAGTAATGAGTGCGAGAAGGGTAGGATGCAGCACAGACAATATAATTAGTACGATAAAAAAAACTAGATTACATTACTTACACATATAGGAAAAGACAATACATACAGGAAAATACAACACATACAGGAAAAGACAACACATACTAATAAAATACTTGGAAACTTGGAAGGCAGAATTGCAACCATGCTAATGGGGTTTGCTTGTGTAATGATATTGAACTATGTAACACTGTGTTGTTACACCTGACCTGAATCATGCTATCAAAGTTTTCATGTTATCTAAGTTTAATTGCATATAAGTTCCACACACAAACTATCAGAGCATATCATATTGGCTACTCCCAAGACATGACTAGCCAGACTAAAAGGAGATCCTATGCTAAAGTTGCATATTAACTATTTATGTTTGTTTCAGACAATACACCATCGGCACCACCGCTGCAGCCAGTATTTATATCAGTAGATCCTCAAAGAGACACTCCTGAGCTTGTTGGAAAGTATGTTAACTCAAAACTCACATACAATACAATACAGTTTATAATTATTGTTTACTGTTTTTGATGGAGATTTAGATAATAATATTTGTATGAAATCAAATCAGATCACATAATAGGACATCTTCAATTTTATTAGTGGTGTATCCTTTCACTGTTATATACTTTAGTGCTAGTAGCAAAGTTTGTTTGCTGCTTCCGTGCTTTAGAAGGCACGTCAAGGTGTCTCGTGCGTCTGAAGTCACGGGCCACATAAGAACTTCTGGTATTTTAATAGAGGAGCCGCCTAACCCCTTTCATTAACGAAGTTGTGGTGTACACATTTCAGCTTTGAGAAGAGTTTACTGGCTTTGTAGTGTAATGTTGGATTTTTTTAAATTGAGACCAATAAGTATGTTACCTACCCCTGACGAAAAAAGAAGGGTGTTATACGTGTTACACGTGTCTGTGTAGCTCTGTATCTGTGTATCTGTATGTCTGTCTGTGGCATTGTAGCTCCCAAACATATGAACCGATTTTGATCGTTTTTTTTTGTGTGAAAGGTGACTTAATCCAGTGCTCTTAGCTGTTTGTTGTAAATAAAACTGCCCAACAGTTTTAAGTTTATTTAACGTCTTACCAATTTGCAGGTGTCGTAAACATCATAAATGTTTTATTTTGCAGATACTGCAAGGAGTTCACGCCGCGGCTGCTAGGACTCACCGGTACCAATGAACAAGTGCAGCAGGCTTGCAAGTCTTACCGAGTCTACTTTAGTGCTGGACCTCAAGATGGCGACGATGATTATATTGTACGTAAATTAATATTAATAATGATACCCATTGTGATTGATAATGCTAATCACTAAAAATAACTGGCTGAAATCTATTTCCTACATTTGTTGTACATACTAACACCATTAAGTTACACAAGTGATGCCAATTAGTGTTAAAAAATTGTTAAGTTTTTATATTAAAACATTTCCCCTCTTTTTATGTAAAAAGCAGTTTTCATGGTGCAAAACATTATGAATACTTATTTCTTTGTTTCAGGTGGATCACACAATTATTATATATCTGGTAAATCCAGATGGCGAATTTGTTGATTATTATGGACAAAATAGAAATGCCAAAGATATCCACGAATCAATGCTTGTTAATATTCAGAAATATGAACAGTCTAAGAAAAAGTCATGGTTTTAAAATCATTACAAATACGCGCATTTACTTATTAGATGTATTTATAAAATAATTATTTTTCAGAAATATAGCTTGTGTTAAAACTGGTTGTTTTTTATAAGTAGCCTCATCAATTAAGTGACAATTTAAAATTTTCCTTTCGTATCCAAATTACACTTCCAGGAATCCCATTACTTTAAATGTATTAAGATGAAATGTGTGCGTTAATTTTTGCGCGTCTTTGTTTTATAATTCGTACATTACTGTGCCAGTATTGGTAATAACTGTGCCTGTTGAGTAAGGGGTTTCGGGGGTTATATTAAGTGGAAGATAAACGCTCTTGAGGCCCTCAAAGTTCTTGATGATTTGTTTGTGTAAGTGACATCAACAATTCACTATACAGGCCCTATGCAGGGACGGTACATGGGCATATGTTTATTACGCTTTAGTAATAACGGTAGACAATAAAATATAGTTATAACATTAGCACAATAAAATTATGTACTATAAAATTTTAGACAGTTACATTTTACCCCCCAATATAGTTGATTTTCAAATGTGATGTAAAGGGTCAGGTTAAAACAAAATTAATCAATAGGTATAATAAAAGTAGGTTTTTAAGTAACTTATATATTTGAATGTTAAAAGTTAGCAGTCATTTTACTTGTAATTTTGCTAATAGTGACTTGACCTCCAGAGGTGTGGATCTGTACTAGACTCTGGTCCAACTGATACAACTTGACAGTGGTGCCCTCTAGCATTGAAGACGCGGAGATATTCACTTCTCCCTCGTTAACAGTCACTAGATTAACGTCGTTGTAATTCAACTCGTTATTGCAGTTGCCGCCGGTTCTCAGACAATTACCTTCCTGATCAATGACCACGAGTTCGGTTTTTACTTCATCATTGGACACAATCAATTCCCCACCAACCTCTAATGGCATTTCAGTAACTTCAACTGTTATGTCATCTTTAATCGGTTCTTCTTCCACGACGGGCTTACTGACATTCTGATCAATATTCTCTTCATCCTCACCACATGACTGGAATTGATCAACTTGCTGTAATATTAACACTTTTCGTTTCTCTAAATTGTTGATCATTTCGTGGTTCTTCAAATGTTTTGCGAGGTAGCCTTTTGTTTTGAATTTTTGTGAACACATCGCACACTCGAATGGTTTTTCACCTGAAATCCCAGAAATTGCAGCGTTTATCAAATTGCAATTTTTTTCATCAAAAATGGTTCTACTTTCCTCCATCAACAACATTGTTTAAAACCATGTTTAAATACAGTGTTTTAATGTAAAGTACAGTACGGCCGATGTAAATTGGCGCGTCTGAATGAACATAGGCTTTGCGAACATTAGCGCATATAAGACAGAGATAGCGACACAAACATGCTAACCTGTGACTGAGACATAATACGCCGCGTACCGAGCATTGCGGAATTATGTTACTGCGCGGCCTTCTGCACGAAGTTCAGACGCACCAAGATACAGCGGCCGTAGTCCGTACTGTAAGTATGAACGTGTAGTATAGAGTACCGGTGTGTATGAGGTGGTGCTGTCGCAGGCGCGCGGCGTGCGCGAACCTCTTCCCGCACACGCAGCACGCGAACGGCCGCTCGCCCGAGTGCTGGCGCATGTGCGTGCTCAGGTACACGCGCGCGAACCTGCACACACACACACACACACACTAGTATATTTACAATCATTCATTCATATAGGCGATTCATATTGATTGATTCATAATGAAGCGCTCATAGCCCTGCGGCTTGCGTCGATCTTAAGTGATCGACGAAGTTAAGCAACAGCGGGCGCGGTCGGTAGTTGGATGGGTGACTTCCGTGCTTCGGAGGGCACGTAAAGCCGTCGGTCCCGGTTGTTATCTAAGATAACAGTCGTTAAGCCATGTCGGAGGCCCTCGGACGGTTTGAAAACTTCCACTGTTAGCCACTAACCCCTCCACCAATCCGCATTGGAGCAGCGTGGTGGAGTATGCTCTAGGCCTCCTCAAGAGGAGAGACCTGTGCCCAGTAATGGGCCATTAATGGGTTGAAGTCATTCATATAGGCAATAATAATAGTATTTTTTTTAATTTACCACCATTCCGGAAAGGTGCTTGGTTCGTTATGAAGGAGAATAAATAGCAACGAAAACTCATAGCATACAATATAGTATAATACATACATACTTCCATACTTTAATATGGGAGTAACTCGGTCTCTATTTTTCACGTTTAATCTACTCAACCGATTTAGATGAAATCTGGTATGGAGATAGTTTAAGTTTGAGCTGAGCATAGGATAGCTTTTATTCCTGTTTATAGGACACCAACATAATAGTGTCTAGCTCACCGTTTCCCACATATAGGGCAGCCGTAGGGCTTCTCCCCGGTGTGCGTCCGGCGGTGGCTGGCCAGCGCGGAGCCCGACGAGAACTTGCGCTCACAGATATCGCACGAGTACGGCTTCTCACCTGCCACACACGTTTTCGAAGGAATAATTATCAAATTTTCATATCTATAATATTAATATCGAAGGATTAAAAAATGTTGGGTTGTTTCTGTCTGGCCAGGAATATTTTAGTCAACCCACTCGCAATATATTTTTTGCATACTAAATTGGATATAAAACAATTTTCATCCATTAAACAAGTCAAGGGTGCAAGTCGCTTCAAGTTCCCATCTTAGAACATTTGACGAGGTTAACACAATAATGATTGGTCAATCAACAATTCTTTGGATGTAATTTGTAGGAAGCCAGGCTATAGTGGGTTTCACATAAGTCTGCACTTCGCTATTATGTTGGAAACTCTTACTTCAAGTGACATCCAAAGAATTGTTGATTGACAATCATTATTGTGTGTACAGTGCCGGCGTTAGAGCCACCGACGCTCTAGGCAAGAATATTGAATCGAGCTTTTTGCTCGAAATGCTGAACCAATGGGAACGTTTATTAAGAATTTTATTTTTCCCTTTTTTTTGCTCCTCACCCCAAATTTGGCGCCCCGCGCCCTCGCTCGACCTTGCCCCCCCTAACGTCGGTTCTGTGTGTGTAACTTGGGCCATTACTATCAGTAGCGGGTGTCGATGTGAGGTGTTAGGGTGCGGACCGACCTGTGTGCGTCCGCATGTGCAGCGTGAGGTTAGAGTTCTGTATGAAGCGCTTGCCGCACGCCGCGCACACGTACGGCTTGTCGCCCGTGTGCGTGCGGTGGTGTGTGTTGCGCGTCGACTCGTGCCGGAACCTGACACACATACACAACACACAACTCATATGACGCAACTCAACCATCATACTGACTTATTTATTTATTTATACTTTTGAACCTTACAATAAGTAAAAGGAACAAAGGCGGACTTAATACTAAAAGCATTCTCTGCCAGTCAACCTTCGGCAAGTATGACAAACGTTTATTTATTTATTTATGTATACTCTATTGGCCACAATATAAAATATTGAAGTACAAATGGCGAGCTTAATGCTATTGCATTCTCTACGAGCTGACCATTAGGCCAAACAGAAAAACACGATGAGCGATATATAAAAAAGGATATATAATAATATAATACATATAACAACGTTGATCTTGAACATTAGATACTTATTGATCCATTGGTAGTGATGACTTGATAGACGGTCACTAAAAACTATACGGTATATACTTACTTAGTTATTCATTATGTGCATGTTATCTCTAAAAAATAAAAATTCCTCAAAATATTTTTTTCATGAATCATATAGTTTGTGAGATATTACCGATACGGCGTGGCTGATTTTCATTGTTTGTCAGAAACAAGTGCAAACAATGTGTGAGTTGTGACAAACACTGAAGAGTGAGTTGGCTATTTGGAGATTTAAAGTTTCAGCTTGTTTTTCAAGCAGAAAAAGAGTTGCCTCATGTGCGGCCACGCCGTGGCTGAATCTATAGGTACTACATAATATATGCTTGAAGCCATTATGGTACCTAAGTAGTACCGTCAGGCGTCAACATATGGACAGTATATGCCGGTGCTAGAGCCACTGACGCCCTAGGCAAGAATATTGTGTCGCCCACATAAGAAAATCAAAATCGAGTTTTTTTGCTCGAAAAATTTTTTTGCTGAACCAATGGGAAGGTTTATTAAGAATTTTGTTTTCCTTTTTTTTCTTTTGCTCCTCACCCCAAATATGGCGCCCCTCCAAATTTGGCACCCTAGCCCGCCCTCCAACCTTGCCCTCCCCCTTAACGCCGGCTCCTGTACACATTTATACACTACATGCTCACCGCTTCTCGCAGTAGGCGCAGGCGTACGGCTTGGAGTCCTCGTGCACGCGGCGGTGCGAGGCCAGCAGCCGCGGCGACGGGAAGCGCTTCCCACACTCACACGCGCACGGCCGCAGCCCCGCGTGCCGCGACACGTGCGCCGCCAGCGCCGCGCTCTCGCTGTACCTACACACACACACACACACATACATACACACATACATACAGTACGGTCGCCGTATCTTGGCACTTCTGAACTTCGCGCAGAAGGCTGCGCAGTAACATAATTCGGCAATGCTCGGTACGCGGCGTATTATGTCTCAGTCACACGTTAGCATGTTCGTGTGGCTATCTCTGTCTTACATGCGCTAAAGTTCGTAAAGCCTATGTTCAGACGCGCCAAGATACGTTGGCCGTACTGTACACTACAACCACAGGTAGAACATTACATATTTTAATCATAGGTTTAGAACCAGTAGATTCTCCAATACATTTGACAGAGCGAGATCGCCAGTTATAAAATCTACGTGAAAGACAGAGACAAAAATATTTTTTTTCCCGTCACCGTGGCCGGATTTGATTATTTGTCACAAGTGTAAATAATGTGTGAGTTGTGACAAACAATGAAGAGTGAGTTGGCTATTTGGAGATTTAAAGTTTCAGTTTGTTTTTTATGCAGAAAATAGTAGTTAAAGTATATTTAGTCTATAACGATGGTGGGTAGCAGAGCAGGATTCTGGCCTGCTTATTAACCTTTGTTACATTTTTTTTAAAATAACCTCCCAAGAAACGTAAATTCTCTGCCTCATGTGCGGCTACACCGTGGCTGAATCTATAAGTACTACATCTATGATTTAAATAGTCATATGAATTTATGTACCACAAAAAAATTTAAATGAAAAATTTTCAAGTGATAAATCGTCAAAACAAACCTTTAGGTATCTCCTCTTAAAGGTTGGGATGAATGTTGCATTGACTATATGGGGATTTATTAGACTTTGTATATACGTAGGTAGGTAAGTAAGTGTGTATGTACTCCCTTATATTTACTTTACTTTTATATACTGCTGACTCGTACACACTTCGCTGGGCGTCAAAAATTTTATTTGTGATGTGATGAAGTATAAAATTATTATTATTTAATCACAATCGCAACTGGTGCATTTTTGAAAGAATTTTTTAAATCGATCCAGTAGGTTATGAGTTAATTCGTTACAAACATACAAATGTACAAATCTTCTATTTTTAACATTAGTATAGATTTGCACTTGTAATTCCATAACGAGTAGGTCAATCCTATTTTCCCACGGTACAGGAAATCTAGCTAAAGTGCTAAATAATGTTCACATTCATTCTCGTTAGTGACTCCACACTCCGGTGAGTACTACTACAGTACAGACCTCTTATCACAGATGTGGCAGGCGTGTCGTTTCTCCGCCGCCTGGCCGGTGTGCACGCGCGCGTGTCGCCGCAGCGCGCACCGCTCGACGAACGACTTGCCGCATCGCTCGCACGCGTGCCGCTTGCACGACATGTGCCGTCGGATGTGGCGCCGGAGCTTGCCGCGCTCTACACAGAGTAACCTACCCAGGTTATACTAAACGCAAAGACTCGTGGCAGGCGGAGTAATAAAACGTGCAAAAGAGACGGCGCTCATCATTTTCTCTTTCGCACTTGCACTGTTTATGGATGACGTCACACAGGCACAGAGATACGAAACACCTAATTTCTATAAACATTGCAAGTGCGAGAGAGAAAATGATGTGCACCGTCTCTTTTGCACGTTTTATTACTCCGCCTGCCACGAGTCTTTGCGTTTAGTATAGTATACGGCAGGGCCGGCGTTACGGAGGGCAAGGTTGGGCGACGGCCTAGGGCGCCAAATTTGGAGGGTGGAGCAAAAAATCTTAGTAAACGTTCCCATTGGTTCAGTAAAAAATTTTTTGAGCAAAAAGCTAATTTTGATTTTCTTATGTGTGTGACACAATATAACTGAACTCTAGTATAAAAATAAAATTATTATTAGTACTGCGCTCTGCCAGCGAATTAACAGCCCGCGTTTTCCGATATATTAAGTACCTTTGATAATAGTATGTATCCTATTCCAGATCATAGTCTGTGTGTTTGCTAAATTTCATTGAAATTCGTTCAGTACTTTTTGCGTGAAAGAATAACAAACATCCATACAAACTTTCACAAGTGGCTTATGTAAGAATTTTAAGAAAATTACTTTTATACATTGAACTGCATAAAAACATGTCGCACCTTTAGAATTGTAGTGGCCTAATCCAAAATTCGTATTTTTAGTAAACGTCAAAAATGTAAATGAAGAATAGGGATGTTGACACTAATTATAAATTAATATAAATTTATGTCTAAAATATTAGCGGTAACATTTAAAGGCCTAAAATATGATTCTTTTATTGAAATCAATCACAATAAATTAAATATCATTAATTTAAAATGTTAAAAATTGTACTCACTGTCACGTGACCTCAAACGCCATTTTGAGAATATGACGTCATTGGAACAATTTTATATGGAAATTCAACAAACTTAGTAGACAGACAGTATTGAATATCGTATAGTGACGTCACGTGACGTTTTTGGTGGGAAATTTGATAATGATTTTTATTTATCAATTTTTGTTTTTAAATTGAAGATTATTATTTTTATAATATTTTTTTCGTGAATATTGAGGTTCTGTCTATAAAATAAAATTGAATCCTAAAATTAGTAAACATCCCTATTGGGCATTTTTTATTATTTATTGGGCATAAATATAATACACGTTTTTATGTCGTTCAATCATGTTCTTAAAGTTTTTAGATAATCCACTTCAATTCTAAAGGTGCGATATAATAGAATGACCATCGAACTCCTTGTGGCACTGGTTACAGGTCCACCGGCCGCCCTGGTCGTGCAGCGCGGAGTGGATGTGCAGGTCCAGCTCGCAGCCGAACGACTCCTTGCACTGCGCGCACGGGTGCGCCTGGCGGGCTGCCTCGTGCGCCTCTTTTATATGGGCTTTCAGGGTTCGCGTCTTCACGAATTTCTACAACATACAATTTTAACAAAAAAATGAGCAACTAGCGCCATCTATCCAACAATAAAACGAATCTTCTATCTTGTTCCTCGCGCCATCTATGAATACAACTTAGCACTTTTTAATGTAACTCAAAGAGAACCACGAACATAAGAAACAATATAATGCTTCCTATCTCATTTTCTCCCACGTTAAATCTTATGAATTTATGTGTCTGTCTCTTTTTATTGTCGCTTTTTCGTTTCATCGACTTCCAAATCACAACGATGCTAAATAAGTTTTCACTTCAAAAAACCAACTTCAAATGAAGTACATCCTTTCCAATAACAATAAAAAAAAGAATCATCGAAATCGGTTGGCGTGATATTGAGTTATTCGTCCATTTGTCGCGCACATACTTAATGCAAATTTAAGATCTATATGGTTTTCTCATGGATGCCATTGTTAGATCTCGCTTAAATTTTGTGGGACCACATGACAAGTGTCAGCTTTCGATTAAAAAAAGAATCATCTAAATCGGTTCACCCAGTCGAAAGTAACTTAACGTAAAGTAAAGGTAACAAACATAAAAAAAACAGTCAAATTGAGAACCTTTTGCTTTTTTTTAAGTCGGTTAAAAACACAGATTAATTTATATAAGTTAATGTTTGACTACAACCCCACTAGATGGCAAGTGGCGATGTGATCAAACTGCATCGAATAAAGTACATATTCAGAAAATAAAATTTTACATACTTATCAAGTTTACCTTTGAACAGAAAGAGCATGAATAATATTTTCTTTTATCTTTTCTTGTAGATTGTTCAACCTTTTCACATTTCTCTATGAAACCTGCAATATAATCAGAGGAAATCATTGTTTAAAAAAGTATGGATAATAATTTCATTGAATAGATTATTAAGGGTTAATAGAATTATATCCAAGTATGAAAATGTTTTAAAAATTACATATTACATAAAAACAATCATTACTGAACAGTTAAATATCAGTTTTGTATTATCTAAATGAGAGTAATAATTACCTGTCAATGAAGTCTGTGAATCTCTGTAAAGAATAATTGTAATTTTATGTTAGTAATTAATAAAATAATTAATTTTTATACAAATATGTTAAAAAACCACATAAATATTTTTCCTTCTCTTTATAAAAAATAATTTACCCATTTTCTGTTTTCATCAAGGTTAAATTTTGGTCCACTGTGTGTTTCTGAACTTCTGCTTCTGAACATTCAAATAAACCATCCTCTAAATATTCCACTTCCGTAGCTGCAATAATTAATTATAGATTTCTAAATAGCATAATAAATTTAAAAACTTAATAAGTTTCATTACAAGTTACTAAAATTTTAAAGTAAGAATGATATTTTAGGTAAAAAATAAAATAAAAAATCATTACCTTCTACATGTTCACTTTTAATTTCATCCTCTGTATGAACATCGTTTAGGTCTTCCTTGCACTCATTAGTTCCATTAATATATTCGTCATCATCCTTTTTTATTTCTTTTATATCTAAATGCCCTTCAATGGATTCACTGTAAAAATTGTTATCATTATTTATAATTATAATTATTAACCCCCAACTACTGTGTAACTTAATTACTAACTATGTAACATTGAAGTACTATTACTTCGTATAGAACAGACACCCCGAACATTGAGTCGGGTGCATTCATTGTGGCCAGGGTGGCTCACTTCATTCACTCACTTGCTTGTCACTCACCTGCGTTCATTGCGGCCGCATGCCAAAATTGTTTAGTAACAAACTGAAAAAATGCCGTCTTGCGTGATGAGAACCTGTCACAATTGCACGTAAAAAAATACAAAAAAGAAAATGGTATTACTTATCATCAGTAAGAAAACAAAATATTAACTTAAATCAACTAAAACGAATTTATTTCAATTATTGTGGAATATTCCCGCCATTTTTGAATGAAATGCAAATAAATTGACTTGAATCAATTCAAGTCAGTTCAGTCAGTTCAGGTCAGTCAATTGAATTGAATTGAAAAAATCATGAGTCGGGCTTACACACTTGGCAAGTAAGCGTGTTAATGGACAAATAAATAAGCCCGATAAGAATGACTATAGTACCTACTCTTTGGTAAATAATAAATTATGTGTATTACATTACTCAGTGAATTCAATTAAACATTAAATCAAACATTTGGAAGAGCTAAAGATTTAGAGTCGTTGACTGTTTGTCGTGGTTCGGCAAGTGTCTTATACAAAGTTACTCTATGTAAATCACCTTCTAGAGTTTGAAAAAAGAACGCGTCATCGCGGTTTCGGGACACACATTTTGTTCGAGATGTCTGTTCTATGTCATTATACTTCAATGCTATGTAACTATAAATTACAAATATCGTACCCTCAGTGGAAAAAAGGTATAAGATGAAAATTGCAATTTTACAGGAGAGCGAAAAGACTGAAAGAACAATGCCCAAAAATTATTTTTTATTTTTGTTAGCGTCTTAAAACGTCAGTTATACCGAAGTAATTCAATAATTTTTTTACGTATTTTAAAATTAATACCTGTACCCGTATTACCCAGTGTAAAATAATTTTATTAATAAGTGATGAATTGACTATAATAACAATGATGTCAACAATGTCCATTTTCATTCGGGCGCTCACTTCGATACATAGCTTGTATCAAGCAAGATATAGGGAGACTTCTGGCCAATATTACAGACAGAATTTCGTTATAAATGTTGGTATGACAAATGTAATGATGACAAATTTCCATTTCCGGTTGTCAATAAAAAAAAACTCAGAATAAAATAATAGTAAAAATTACAGGCAGCCGTAAGTCTCCCCTACTCTATGACTCAATGATTATAAGAATTCAATCTCAAAATACTTTAGTTCTGGGGTGTGTCTGCTGAAAATTCTTATATATCTAAACTCAGAAATTAAAGCGGCGATTTTTTTATTTTTTTTATTTTAAGACGCTAAAGTTGAAAATGAAATAAAACGATTTAGAAGAAGTTGGGCATTGTTCTTTCAGTAAGTAGTCAAAGGAATTTACATTACAATTTCTTGCACAAAACCATCAAGATTAATGATAAAAATTAGAAAAAAGTTGAGCATTATGCAGCTTCTGTCCCTCTTTCCAATCTTTTTAATAACTAAAATTCAATGTAACATGATTTTTTTTCCACTGAGGGTGCGATATAAGATTGGAGTGTATAAATAAGGGATGATGAAAGTATAACTTGATGTACTGACCATCACTCTCTTACTATAATAAATCATAAAATGTTTGTATGTTTCAGTTGCAGGGTCAGAGGGCAAGTAATAAGCAAGTCCTCTGCTTTCGTCTTGGATGATGTTACTAATGTCCATGCAGAGCCGGCATTATGGGGTGAGGAGGAAAAAAAAGAAAAAATAAAATTCTTAATAAACATTCCTATTAGTTCAGCAAAAAAAGCTCGATTTGGATTTTCTTATATGGGCGCCACAATATTCTTGCCTAGGGCGGCGACAATGGCTCTAATGCCAGCACTGTGTCCATGGATGGACCGTTCAGGTGGACAGTCTATCATGTTGTGTCTATTATAGCTGTTGTTATTTACTATTAGATGAATAAAGCATACCTGATATCTTTTAAAAATATATTTGATTCGCTGCCTTTCTTTGATTCTTTTTTTATTAGTGTTTTTAAGATGCTATTAGATTCTTTACACTTGACCTTAAACTGGTAACAGTTAATAACTTCAGTTTCACACAATTTACAAATTTGGAGAGGAAGTCCATCTTTGGGGCGCGCCTGAAACATGTAGGTAAAATTGTTTTAATAAATAAAATAAAAAATTGCTATCACTTAGCTTCATTCGCACCTTCGGTGCAACAAAGGCACAACAGCTTTTTTTGTAATTTTAGAAGAGGGACTTTAAGATTTTTTCACATTCGCATTTATTTCCATATTACTGGATTACTATCTGTAATAGGTTAAAAATATACATATTATTAATTGTTTATAGTTTTTGCTACAGTTTCACGTAAAATGCTTGTTTTATAGACAATTTGGCATACTAACTCAATTTTACAGTTTTGGCTATTTGTGACTTTTTGTGACCGAAGGTGCGATATGTACTAGTTGTCAAAAAGCTTCCACATTTAGATGTCAGTGAAATTCCACCTAGGCTATATGAATTGGATAGAACTGCTATATATTTATCAGGTAAATAAGTTTCAGGTCTATGCCTATGACTATTAATTGTACCACTGTGACTCATGAAACATGTAATCCTAAAATAATAATATAACTATTTAAGTAATTATCTACCTGACCAAGAGTTGTTTTCTTGATATGACAAAGAATAAAAGTAAAAATACAAAAACAAAAGTTAAGTCTCCTAACTTAGCCCGGCGGCTTGCGTCGATCCAAAGTGATCGACCAAGATAAGTAAAAGCGAGCGTGGTCAGTAGTTAGATTGAAAATTCTTGAGCGTTTCCGTGTTTCGGAGGGCAAGTAAAGCCGTCGGTGCCGGTTGTTATCATAAGGTGACAGTCGTTAAGCCATGGCAGAGGCCCTTCCGATACTCGGGTTAGCCACTAACCCCTCCACCAATCCGCACTGAAGAAGCGTGGTGGAGTATGTTCTAGGCCTCCTCAAGAGGAGAGACCCGTGCCCAGTAGTGGGCCATTAATAGGTTGAAGCCAAGTACAAAATAAATCTTTATTACAAAAAAGATCTCAAAGCCACCTTTATATGTATGTGTGTCAATTAATTGTGTGGTTCAAACAACAGGTTCCATCTCCTTATAATAGAAAAAGTATATTTACTTACTAAAAAAAATTACCTTTATTGACGAGACAGATGTAAACATGTCTAATAGCAACAAATTTTCTTTGGTCGTCAGTAGTGAAATCATAGTGTCGTATGTAGATAAACATATTCGACATAAATCTTTCACGTTCGAGAAATGCAACTGAGTATTATTACTGAAGCACTTGTCGTCCATGGTTTATATTATTAAATAACTCTTATTAATGAATGGTTTACGAAATTGTTACAAAATGTAAACATCTTCTATTTTGTATAGATGTATGCATCTAATTTATTTTTATAGATCTTGATATCTCGTACTTAATTTGATTATATCAAACATAACACGAAACAAACAAATTATCAGAATATAATTTATCTAGTACCTAACTTTTAAATAAAATATTATTTTTTTATGAATTTCCTCCGTCAATAGATGACACTGCCAGTGACAATGACAACTACTACGTATACTTGATTTTGACAACGGACACTGGTTTTTGTGACATTTAGGAAATGCTGCCAACATGCCATCTTCAATGCTTAGAAAAAGGAAATACAAAATGAAACGTGCTTCTGTGCGAGTTTTATTTGACATAACGGCGGCGTAAAGTAAACACACTTTTACTAAAATTAAAGGACCGAAACTTTTCTTTTCACTGCTGCTAGATGGCTCTGCTTCGGTCCCACAAAGTAAACGCACGTTTATTAAAAGTATGGGACCGAAGCTTTTTTAGTTCTGCTTCGGTCCCATATAAATTTTAGTAAATGTGCGTTTGCGCCACCGTTATGTCAAATGAAACTCGTACTAAGCAGACATAAAGCACTCTGTTCAAATCTCTGGTTCAAAGGTGTGTACTCTGTGAAAGGTGTTTGAACATTTTTACGGAACCTGGCATAGGTACCTACAAGTCCGCCATTTTGAAAAACCTCGTTTCAGCGGCAAGTGATGAAACATGTGTTATCACCATTGAAGTACTATTACTTCGTATAGAACAGACACCCCGAACATTGAGTCAGGGAAATGAATTCATTCACTCACTCACTTGTCACTCGTCTGCGTTTATTGCGACCGCATACCAAAATTATCTACTATCAAACTGAAAAAATGCCGTCTTGCGTGATAAGAACCTATCACAATTGCACGTAAAAAAACAAAAAATAAAATGGTATTACTTATCATCAGTAAGAAAAAAGTAAATCTATGGCTTACACACTTGGCAAGCCGTAAGCGTGTTAATGGACAAATAAATAAGCCCGATAAGAATGAATATAGTACCTACTTTATTCTTTGGTAAATAATAAATTATGTGTATTACATTACTCAGTGAATTCAATTAAACATTAAATCAAATATTTGAAAGAGCTAAAGATTTGGAGTCGTTGACTGTTTGTCGTGGTTCGGCAAGTGTCTTATATAAAGTTACTCTATGGCAAGTGTGTAAATCGCCTTCTAGAGTTTGAAAAAAGAACGCGTCATCGCGGTTTTGGGATACACATTTTGTTCGAGATGTCTGTTCTATGACATTATACTTCATTGGTCATCACTGAATACTTTTTGATTGTAATTACTCCGTCGATTGACACAATGGTCACCGAAACGAAGTTTTTTCAAAATGGCGTTACTTGTAGATATCACAGAGTACTTAATCACTAGGCATACCGATACCGCTAACTAGCCTACTAAACTAACGTTTATAAACGTAGTAGTTAGGGAACATACCAAAACCACGTGCCTCATTTAGGGGGGGGAGGGGGGTCTTCAAAACACCACGATTGGTCACAGAGGGGAGGGGGGGGTTAGGTTTTTGTCACGTAGTCAATATTTTAGCAACCATGGCGCCACAAAGTCGTCAAATATAAGCAAAATTATTATTTTTTAACTCTGTTTTTGCAAAAAAGTATTGAAAACCGTATTTATCAATTACCACGTGAAAACTAGGGGGGAGGGGGGGGGGGTCTTCTCATATACTACGGATGGTCACGAAGGGGGGGAGGGGGGTAAAAAGTTGGAAAAAATGGGTTACGTGGTTTTGGTATGTTCCCTTACTGGGTATATTGTAGAGACATACTCTTTGCTAGCTTTTTAAATCATCTACGTAGACCGTAAGCTACGCGCTACGTCGTAAGTACTACGTCGTAGATTACAATAATTATTGTTTTGTCTATAATGGCACAGTAAAGACAATATTGTATATAATTACTGTGCTAATGATATTATTGATGAGATGATTACCGTGCTAAATTTTACAGAAATATCTCATTTTATCATTTACAATTGCTTTGTTTTTAACTGGCTTCAAAAAAGGAAGAGGTTCTCAATGCGACTTTTTAATCTTTGTTACCTCAGATCTCCGTCTTTTATCAACCGATTTGGAAGATTATTTTTGGAGTTTAACTATAATAACGTGTAAGAGCACCAAAAAAATTTTTTTAAATTATTGTTTGTCTGTCTATCTGTTTCTCTGTCCGGGCATCACATGAAAACCTCTAAACTGATTTCGACGGAAATTAGTTAAGTTGTTCCTTATACTTTGGGTCATGTTTTAGAAAACTTTTGTTCCCGAAAAAACTTAAAAGTCTTCCCCGGAAACAAGATGAAACTTTGTATGGAAATTTTTTAAATATGAAATATTTCCTTTAAACCAAAAAACGTTCCTCCTTTAATTGATGGAATGCATGTCCCGCTCCCGCCCGGAGGAATGATTTGTTATTGTATCGTAGGTTTCAGTATATAAATTCCTAAATATAAGTACCTACTTCAATATAAATTAACCTGTTTTTAAATTTTCTTCCGTAAGGGGTACAAATATGATAAGCATAATTTCCGCGTGCGAAGCTGCGGGCAACACAGCTATTAATTAATATAAATAAATGTTTCAAGCATGCTTTCAGGAATATAAAAATGCGTTCATTTACCCTCATTTGCTAATCTATATGTTTTATAATCGTTCGTAAGGAGTAAACTCCAGTTGTGCGTCGGAATTGTCACATTTTTTTATTTGAAAGGGTATGCTAAACTATGCTTCCAGATTGGTTCCATATTTTTTCATAATTTTGTGATGATGGTATCCTTAAAGATGTGAGGGAACTCCTCAAATATATTGTACTATTTGCTGATGATACATCACTAATATTTAAGTGTGAAAGGAATAAAGTAAATTTCGACGACGTAAATAGTGCTCTTTCGCATGTGTCGCGTTGGTTCACTATCAATAATTTACTATTAAATGCAAAAAAACGAAATGTATAGAGTTTGTGCTACCTAATGTTAAAAAGTCAGCAAATCTCTTAAACTAAATAACGAAACATTGCATATGGAGGAATCGACGGTCTTTTTAGGGGTGACCTTAGATAGTAAACTTCAATGGGGCCCACATAATATAACAAATCTCGCGACAAAACTCGGTAGGGCTGCTTTTGCTGTTAGGAAAATAAGGCAGTATACAGACGTCGAAACTGCTAGGATAGTCTATTTTGCTTATTTCCACAGTGTTATGTCTTATGCCATCTTGCTGTGGGGCAAAGCAGCCAATATAAAACAAATTTACATACTCCAGAAACGGGCAGTTAGGGCTATTTATAAACTTAGGTCTCGGGAATCTTTGCGTGAAAAGTTCAAGGAAATAGGTATACTTACAGTAGCTTCCCAGTATATCTTTAACAATGTAGTTTTTATACGGAAGAATATAAACGCATATAAACAAAATTTTGATATTAATAATCGCCATACGAAAAGAATGCATCAATTAGTTACGCCTTCGTTCCGCCTAAGTAAAGTGCAAAGATCTTTCATAGGGCTTGGTATACATTTCTATAATAAAATCCCAAAATTAATACGTGACTTGCCAATAGAAACTTTCAAAAAACGTGTAAAGACACAATTGTTAGGCAAGGGATATTATAGTGTAGACGAGTATTTGAATGACAAAGACGCATGGAAATGACCAGCTCTGCAACCAGTTCCGCTCAGAATAGTAAATACTTTTGTATTATTATCTTTCTTTTGTAATATTTTTTTAAAAGATGTGCTGCGGAGTTTCTTTAGGCTTTTCTTCTCCTTCACGACAAAGCACCTTCCGAAAAGCCAAAAAATGACGTGCATAAGTGTATCAGTGATACCTATATGAATAAAATATTTTGACTTTGACTTTGACTATAGGTAGGTACACGTACCTATGTGTACGGTGATTTAAGAAGATAATGTTTTTCGGTATCTAGTCATAGTCTACCTGTTTGCAAAATTTCATGAAAATCCGTTCAGTAGTTTTTGCGTGAAAAAGTAAAAAACCTCCAAACTTTTAAATTTATAACATGATTAGGAGTAGTACTAATCCTACTAAGTAGGATTATATAGAAAAAAGGGTGCGTGTACTTTTATTGTACGCGCGTGAGAAGTTATACTTCTTTGGCATCATTATATTAGGCTGCTTTGACCACTCATTAAACCAATAATATGTACACTACTTTAACAATAAACTTAAACAATATTCAAAAAAACAATATAAAAAATAAAAAACAATATTACAAACAATATTTAAAAAACCAATACATATTAAAAATAAAAACATTAAAAAAAATACAATATAAAAAACATTCAAAAATCAATATTCAATTATAAACAATATTTAAAAAAACGATATTCCAAAATAATATTCTAACAATATTAAAAAAAACAATACCTATAATACAATATATTACAATAAAAACAATACATACTCGTATAATACGAGCATTTTTAAAAACGCGGGTGACTTATTTTGTCACCTTTTGTGTCACCGTCACCGTGTTACAAATCTTAAAATTTCACTCTCATCATTTTTTCCATTTATTTCTTAACGCGCCTAAAGAAGTATAACTTCAAAAATATTTTCTACACATTAACAATAAACAACAACATAAATAATTTCCTAAAAAGTAAGCCATTATTTATTGTTATTATTTGAACTGAGTCCGGTTTTATCTCAATACTCTCAGTTTGAACCGGTCACCAGATATTGCTTTCATTATCATCGTTATATAATTGTCTCACACTTACAGCAAGCATGATAACAATCATCGATCGATGAATTTACTCAAAATTTCTCGTATACGAGAAGTTTTCAAAATCAATTCAAATGTTTTTCAATGTTTTTTCTACGATTTTGGAGTTTGAATAAATATGAATATTCATGCCAAATTACAGCTTTCTAGCACTAAGGATTTCGACACTTTGCTTACGACAGGGACAGACGGACGGACGGACATGACGAACTAAAAGGGTCTTGATTTTACTTCGGAACCCCAAAAATGAAGAATAAAGTCTTTAAAATCCATTGCAAATTAATTTCGTAAAGCTACTTAATTTAGTTTAAAATTTTTACATCGTGTACGAAAAAGATAGATGAAATAGCAACTTATAAATACCCCGATCCGGTATAAATAATTGAAGTAATAAAGAGATGCTGGCTAGCTGTTTGTCGAGAATAGGACATATTTCAAGACGTATTATGCCCCCAGTGATAAGGGTGACCTGTGATAATGGGTGTGGAAGTGTCGAGAGGCGCGGGCGCGGGCGCGGGCAGAGACAGCTCCGAGACGAGTGGCTCCGGGACCTCACATCCATTCCACGCACCCAGGAGGCTGCACCATCCGCCCACCGTCGGCCACACACCACCAATATGTTTATTGGCATCACCTCCGGTGGAGGAAACGTCGACTCACATTACGATTATCTAATTTGAACACGATTAGGTAAGATCTTTCTTTGACCCAAGATTATGCGGGACAATATCTGTTCCAATTGTTTATTATTATTAATTATAGATGCCCGATAAGTTCAGTTCTCGAACAATTGCACTTATTTTTCAAATCATAATCTGATCTGTAATTGTTATTACCCGTGTTGGGCTCGGGTCTCCGCCCGCTAGCCAAGTGCTAAGTATTTCACATAATCTTGATATTTTTATTTGACTTTTGCTCTCTGTGAAATGATGATATAGATAATTGATGCATCATACAACATCATCAACAACATACAACATCATCATCATCATCAACTTTCGACCCTGTGAAAGATTTAAGATTGAGTTATACTGGTTTCAGAATAACAGTAAAACGTCTTGAACCCAATTACCGTCATTTTTTTACTTTGTTGCTTTTTTAACTTAATATTTTTTTGTAAAAATAACATTTCTTTGCAGGTTTCCACTTCTTAGCGTAATTCTTCTATTTCTCTTTTATTAAAATGGCTCTCGACTTTATAGCTGGATGTATCGGAGGTAAATTATATACATATTATTAATTTTTTTGTTTATGTTAATGGTCAACAAATAAGTCACCTGATAGTCAGTGGTTACCATTGCTCATGTTGTTTGCACCCAAGATTGCAACTTCCAAATTCTCTTTATTTTCAACAAATTAAAAAAGAGCCACTAAATAAAACTTTCATTTTTAGGTTCCGCCGGCATCATAGCTGGTCATCCACTGGATACGTTAAAGGTGCACGTACAGACTGGCAGAGGAAGTGCACTGCAATGCGCAAGAAATTTATTTAAAAGTGGAAGCTTATCGAGCGCCTACCGTGGTGTAGGAGCACCTTTAGGAGGGATAGCGTTTGTGAATGCTATTGTGTTCGGAGCATATGGAAACACGAGAAGATCTCTGCCAAATCCTGACTCCTTGAAGACTCACGCACTGGCAGGAGGTGCCGCAGGCTTTCTACAAAGTTTCGCTTGTACTCCTGTAGAGTTAATCAAGACACGACAACAGGTCGCATGTGGTGAAGTGATGCCCACGGGCGCATGGGCCGGAGCTAGGTACATTGTGCGCACTGGAGGTTTCAAGGCGTTATTTCGCGGGCTGGGAGTCACGATAGCACGAGATTCTCCCGCATTTGCAATTTATTTCGCATCGTACGAGGCAATGACTCGCGGGGATCTGTCGGTGATGAAGGTGTTTACCGCGGGTGGGATAGCCGGGATGCTGTCATGGGTTCTATTATATCCTATAGACGTGGTCAAGTCTCGGATACAAAGTGACGTGGGAGGGAAGTACAGCGGAGCGTGGGACTGTTTCGTGAAGTCCATAAAGACGGATGGCTGGCGGTGCATGGGACGAGGAATCGGGGCGGTGACGTTACGGGCGTTCGTCAGCAATGGGGCCTGTTTCACGGCTGTAGCGTGGACTGAGCGCGCTTGGCAACGAGCCTTATCATCTGACCCCACCCTTAAAACATTCGTGCAAGCCACTGGACTCACTGAAGCTGTTTGCCATGACAGTCCTGATTATAACTATGATATGTAAAGTGATGAAAGCAAACTATTGGAAACATTTGTTATTCTTATTTTGATCTGTTTAATAAAATATAACTAACTTCTTGTTCGCTTGAAGCAAAGATAATAAATAATTTTACCTTCTGAATGAATACTTAAGATGAAAAACGAGGTGTCACTATGTAAGTACTGACATACTATATACATAGTGACATAGTACATACTTATGTCTATTTTTCTGAATACAATGTAAATTTAAGCTTCATTCACTTCAGTTCAACTTTTACATAATGAGATTGCTAAAGATACAGTTTTATCTATATTATATTAAGTTGGGTTCAAAATAATTATGTAGGTATAGTAAAATGCGATAATGATAAGGATATTGTATAGCTACTTAATATAATAAATATTTATTGAAATACATGCAATGTGATAATATAAACAAAGTAAGTACTTATTCTAGTCAGTTTACTCTATTTTATACACTGAAATGAAGATTTAAGCTTAGAACTATTCTCTATATTCTAAACTGACAATTTACATTTAAGTACTTATACAGAAATAAAATGGTTTAAATTTGATTATGTGAGCATTTTATTGAAAGAATCGTGCTAAAAAAAAAAAATATTTATACGCGTAGTAGTATTTTTAGTATTATACGCGTTCACATTCAAAATATAGAGTCCTAGGTCCTATAATTTTAGTGAAATGGTATAATTTTTTACCGACTTCAAAAAAGAAGGAGTTTCTCTATTCGATTGTATTTTTTTAGTGTACGATTGTTCCCTCAGAACATAATTATGCGGCCGCATCTGTCGTCCCGCGTCCGCATCGGGCTCTCTTATGATTTCATACATTTGTAGGGTTGCCATAACTTCTAAGAACTAATACGGGACGTTTTCTCTTCCGATGCCCAAAACCCAACACGCGGCTTTTCAACTACACCATAAATAGCATGCATGTGTATATAGTGATCTCAACCGTATCAAAAGTATAAAATAAATTAAAGAAATACTGAATCAAAGTTTTTATTTGAAATGTTCCATGTTGACAATTTTTCTCCTCTATTTCCATATTTTGTCAAAATACGGGACAAATACGGGTTATGTAGTAATACGGGACGTATGGCAACCCTATATATTTTTCTTGTTGAAACCTACAGCGGGAGCGGAGAAACCAAAGCATTTTCTATAGCATTAGCATTAAGGAAATCATTTAGAAATTTGTTCCAATTAAGTATTCATATTCAATAATAATGGAATTGGATCACAGATACTGCACTTCTGGATCAAGAGTAACTAAATGGCAATTTGTTTCAATAGGTAGTTAGGTATGTAGGGACGTTTCATGTCAATTAAGAATTAATACAAAGATACCCTAAAATATGAGTAGATTACAGGTGTAAAACAGTATTTGAAAAACTTTATATAATACATACTGAATTTGCTTTTTTGTTTTGGACTCTACATTTATGAATAATCGCGTTAAAAGAAATGGCCATATTTCTGATTTGATTTACCTGAATAATAACCAACTCTGTAGTAAAATCTTAGGTATCCGTGTAAAAATATCCACTAAATATACACAAAAGCATTTTGTTACCTAAGTATATTAGTGTAAATAAATAAATAAATATATTTTGAGAATGTTATAAATAAACACTTAATGTAGTAGAACGTGGTATCTAAAATTATCGATTAATTGGAACGCTGATAAAGACCGGATAAATAGCGACCGGGAATCGTGTTTCCAGAATATTTTCTATTTTAATATTTAGAAATGAAAATTTAAGATTTGAAATTCTACACATTGGTATAAAGAACACGGAGGAAATCTTTCAATGTAGTACCTATTTACCATAATTTCAGTAGACTACTTAGTTGATTAACTTAATGGACATATGAAAGTTTTGTGGATAGAGTCAGTATTCACAAGCTCTCGATACACGTTATTTATCAACTAAAAGAAATTAAGAACAACGTACTGTCGTGAGATGTTTACAAATTTCAAGCGTCGACAATTTTCCACACGATAAGCTATCGTACCGATTAGAGACAAACATCAAGGGCATGAAACCCTTATAAGCACTAAGGCGGGACATAACAAGAAGTGACTCGGATTTATTATATGAACGTAGTATAAACAAACATTTTAAAATTTTAAACACCTCCGATAGTTTTTTTTCCAAACATACCTAGCTAATAGACCAGGGTAGAAGCCTTTAAAAATAATGAAAAGTGAAAAAAAATTATAATAGAATGAAACCTATTGCAAAAGGAAGAGAATATAACAAAAAATAAAGGAAAAATAATTTACGGGCGATCTGAGGTCGGGAAGTGGGGGGGAGGGGGGGTTTAAGGGTAAAAAACGGTTTATCTCAATTTCCAGCAAAACTATAAGTCCTATGGAAAAAAGTTAAATGGCAAAGTTATAGGTAATAAAAAGGTCTACAATTTTTGTATTTACACTTTTTTCACATAACCTCAAAATTTATGTGAAAAATTCAAAAAACCAAGTTTTTGGTTTTTTATTTTTATCTTTTACAAAAAATTTTTTTTTTTAACGAAATTTTGTGAAAACTTACCTTTCTATGTCCCAAACATACTGTAATTTTTTTGATTTAAAATATTTATTTTTTCACCTTATTTTGACTTAATATCGAAAAATCACCCTAATTTTCAATCGAAAATTCACCTGTCAAAATATCCGCTTTTTTAAAAAAATCTGTGAGCTTTTTATTTGCTAAAATCTCTACTTTCTGATGGTATAAAAAAGATATACACTACTATGGTAAATTTTCTCAGAAAATGCAATGAAACGACAACTATTTTTGCATGTTTCTTGCAATCTTTATGGATTTGTAATTTTTATGCTTATTAATTTATTAATTTAACATGGATTTTGACGTTTTTTCGATTAATTAAAGTGTAAATTTTAATAAATGGCTCAAAATTGTACATAAATATTAAAAATATATATTTAAAAACTCGAACTCGAATAATTTTTGTGAAAATAGTTGTCGTTTCATTGCATTTTCTGAGAAAATTTAACATGGCAGTGTATATTTTTTTATATACCATCAGAAAGTAGAGATTTTAGCAAATAAAAAACTCACAGATTTTTTTAAAAAAGCGGATATTTTGACAGGTGAATTTTCGATTGAAAATTAGGGTGATTTTTCGATATTAAGTCAAAATAAGGTGAAAAAATAAATATTTTAAATCAAAAAAATTACAGTATGTTTGGGACATAGAAAGGTAAGTTTTCACAAAATTTCGTTAAAAAAAAAATTTTTTTGTAAAAGATAAAAATAAAAAACCAAAAACTTGGTTTTTTGAATTTTTCACATAAATTTTGAGGTTATGTGAAAAAAGTGTAAATACAAAAATTGTAGACCTTTTTATTACCTATAACTTTGCCATTTAACTTTTTTCCATAGGACTTATAGTTTTGCTGGAAATTGAGATAAACCGTTTTTTACCCTTAAACCCCCCCTCCCCCCCACTTCCCGACCTCAGATCGCCCGTAAATTATTTTTCCTTTATTTTTTGTTATATTCTCTTCCTTTTGCAATAGGTTTCATCCTATTATAATTTTTTTTGTTTTCAAAAATTATCGACCCTGGACTATAAACCATGTCGATTACGTCAGCTCAAACAAAAAAAATGCATCATACTTAATAGGTCCATTCGCGAACTAAGGTGCCTCAGATAGACACAGACACGTTTAACTTAAAACACCTCTCTTTTGCGTCGGGGGTTAAAAACTATTTAATGATGAGGGCAGAGGGAGTGATAATTGAAATAAATTAGTAACTTTAGTCTTAAAGCATATACTTGTCAAAAATTTGATACAAATTTCTAAAATCAACCAAAAAAATACAGAAATGATTCACATGAAATATCACAACATTATAAATATGCCAAAAGTTCTAAAATAAATGTAAATATTTTTAAAAAAGTTAACAGAATAATTTTACACAATATCATTAACTTCACAATACTGTTTACTAAAGCTTTCTTTACACCATCTTATTAAGTATTATAACTACTGTATATGGTTGCCGCCGAATAAAATATTTTCATAATGAAGAAAACCTGAAAAAAAAATTGTTCAAAACTAAACAGAGAACTTCCAGCAGTTCCTGCAGGTTATATCCGACTATAGCTGTCAACACAGAGTGCACTACGAATAGGTGAGGTTGACTTCGTGACTGAATGGAGACCAACATGGGTGTTGGTCTTGTCATATCTAATTGGCTTTAGCCTCTGCTTACAAGTCACAACGCCCCCTTGCCCCCGACTTAATACTAATAATAATAACGCTACACACTCATAGCCCCACACTAGGATTCTCTGTCCCGTGACGGCCATAGACAACACACAAAAAAAAGAACACACACAGACCGAGAACAGAAATTCAAGCTCATCATTCAAATTTTCGTCTCGCTGTATCGAATCGTTCTTGGCACGGCGATCATGTATATTTGCGTATTGTGAGGGGGGCCTGGTGATCTATATTACAGGCTTCGGCTTAGTTTAGACACCAGATCTCCCACAAATTACTGTTAATGTATGGACCCTTTTTGAAAATTGTTCAGGTGATGTTTTATGTAATTTGTGGAGATAAATAAACAGTATTATTATTATTATTATTATATGCAAAAGTATGGTCACCATTGCGCCAAATGGTTCGCCTTTAAGCTCTGCTTCCAAATCAAATCGCTTCCTGACTCCCTACTTAAGCCAAAACGCTCTCTTACGCTCTCTTAGCAAAATAAAAATTCCAACACGCACCGGTACGAATTTGTTGTGGGTAAGAGTTCCATTCAGTCCTGTTCCATGGGTTGCGGCTGCGGGGGCGGCGGCGGCGGCGGTGGGGGCGGCGCCGGCACGTCGTTGTTCACCTGCTCCTCCATCAGTCCCAGCTGCTCCAGCATGTCGTCGTTGTCTTCCATCAGGTGGACCTGCAGTTCGTCACCACCATCATCACAACCTATAGCTGTCCCTTCATTAACTGACTGGATGTGGTCTCCGCTCACTATGTGAGCATAGACCATGGTCCAACTGGCTAGTCAAGTTATAAAAAAAGTTAGACTTCACACACCTTTCACAATATTCTGGAGAATTCTTAAATAAATTTTAACTTGTATCTAATTGATTATGACTAAAGACGTATGAAAAGTCTCGAATTTAATTAAATTAATTTATGGGTGAAAATATTAAAATTCTGTAATTCGACAGAAGTTGACAAAACTATCATTCGGACGGTATTTTGAGTCCTCTTCTGACCATAATTATGGTGACTTGTTGAACTGACTCTGACTTTCAGAAAGTGCTTATAAAAACCAATTCGTATAAATAATGTATTCAGTATGAAGAACTAATATTATAAATGTGAAAAGTATACGTATAGATATGTTTACTTTACCTACTCTTTCACGCAAAAACTACGATACCGATACAATAACGATAGTTCATATTAGAACTTAAGTTAATATTATATCCGGTATGTCCCTTTAGAATTATATACGTGCATCGAGCCCATCCCCCAAAAATACTACTTTAATTGTTAGATAAACTCACCTCATGTGATAATAAAGTCCAAAGATTACGAAAACAACATCCTCTTATCTATCCAGAAAAAAAATCAGTTACGTACTTTGTTAATGATAAACTGAACTTTGTTGTTAATCTATTATATATATAAAAGAGGACGTGTGTGTCCCTATATTTCACTTTGCAGCCAATACTGCACGTTGCAAGCGCATAGTGTGTATATGTCGCAATAAGTACGAGGCTCAAATCTCAGATAAGGGTGGTTGCGAGTTGATACCTATTAGGGTGTAGAAGATACGGGGTTGAAACGTGTTGAAGTGAAGCGCCTACTTTTTCGTGGGAGCAATGTTTTGTAGAGCCGCGCATTGCTGGTACATGACTACGAAGCTATCCACGCAAAATTATTTGTTATCTGTCGACTGTCGCTTGAATGCATTCATCCTCTCTGTACTTTTTTACAATAATAAAATGTATGCTCTCGAAAAAGTTTTAATTATTCGCTGCAACAACCAGTTATTCCTCTAAAGAATTAACAGCGTGTGATTTCTAGAAATGTGTGATTATCATTAATATAAAAACATTTTAACTGTTCTAGATTTTAGAATGATCTAGAAATTTCTTAAATGATCTAGATTGTATGCCAATTTTCTGATCAATATAAAATGTTCTAGAAATTCCTCCAATAATCTAGAAAACTCCAAAAGTAGGTAATGGAACTTATTACGCATTTTCGTCATTTTTTAAGTTAAAAACATGAACATTTATTTATTAGGTCCAGATTAGAAACAAAATTTGGAAATATTAAGTTTTTTTGGAATTTCATCCCTTAAAGTTTTGAAGTTAAGAGGTCTTTTTAAAGTGAAACTTTTATTACATCGTCTCAAACTTTTTGGTATGTGTGTCGCATGTCGCGTGACGGTCGGTTCTTAACTTATCGGTTCTAGGTAACGAAAGTACTTAGGATGACCTGGCTTTCAACATATCTGATTGAGTACGGGTGCTACTACATGATACATTCTGAAGGTCTGATGATGACCAGGTATGTACTTATCGGTTCTCAGTAACGGAAGTACTTAGGATGACCTAGCTTTCAACATTTATCTGATTGAGTACGGGTGCTACTACATGATACATTCTGAAGGTCTGATGATGACCAGGTATATACTTATCGGTTCTCAGTAACGGAAGTACTTAGGATGACCTAGCTTTCAACATTTATCTGATTGAGTACGGGTGCTACTACATGATACATTCTGAAGGTCTGATGATGACCAGGTATGTACTTATCGGTTCTCAGTAACGGAAGTACTTAGGATGACCTAGCTTTCAACATTTATCTGATTGAGTACGGGTGCTACTACATGATACATTCTGAAGGTCTGATGATGACCAGGTATATACTTATCGGTTCTCAGTAACGGAAGTACTTAGGATGACCTAGCTTTCAACATTTATCTGATTGAGTACGGGTGCTACTACATGATACATTCTGAAGGTCTGATGATGACCAGGTATATACTTATCGGTTCTCAGTAACGGAAGTACTTAGGATGACCTAGCTTTCAACATTTATCTGATTGAGTACGGGTGCTACTACATGATACATTCTGAAGGTCTGATGATGACCAGGTATGTACTTATCGGTTCTCGGTAACGGAAGTACTTAGGATGACCTAGCTTTCAACATTTATCTGATTGAGTACGGGTGCTACTACATGATACATTCTGAAGGTCTGATGATGACCAGGTATATACTTATCGGTTCTCAGTAACGGAAGTACTTAGGATGACCTAGCTTTCAACATTTATCTGACTGAGTACGGGTGCTACTACATGATACATTCTGAAGGTCTGATGATGACCAGGTATATACTTATCGGTTCTCAGTAACGGAAGTACTTAGGATGACCTAGCTTTCAACATTTATCTGATTGAGTACGGGTGCTACTACATGATACATTCTGAATGTCTGATGATGACCAGGTATATATTTATCGGTTCTCAGTATCGGAAATACTTAGGATGACCTAGCTTTCAACATTTATCTGATTGAGTACGGGTGCTACTACATGAGACATTCTGAAGGTCTGATGATGCCCAGGTATATACTTATGTTGCTATTTCTTGCTTTTGATAAACAACGACACAGTTAATCAGTCCGAAAAACTGATCAACGAGGATGATGCCATTTTGATACCCTAAATCGAATATTTATCCAACAATTTTTAGTTAAATGTCTACAATACGAAAAAAAGTTTCACTTATACCGTGGTTTCATAAAACCACACAATCTTTTTTTTGTGTTAGCTAAAAAATTATAGTAATGTATAGCTTTCACAAAAAAAAGAAACTTATACTTATGTACGCGCTTGAGAAGTTATACTTCTTTGGCATCATTAAATAAATATTTAACACTAGCTGTCTTGGCGAACTTAGTATCGCCTAATAATCAGTGAATGTACTTTGTTGGTACTTTTAACTTATAGTTTTAGGTTTAGGTTTTTTAGGGGAGCGGAGTGGGAGGGGAGGGGTAGCGTGAGGGGTAGGGGGAGGGGAGTGGAGAGGAGGGGGAGGGGGAGGGTGAGGGGAGGGGAGGGGAGGAGCGGAGGGAAGGGATAGCGTGAGGGGGGAGGGCTAATGGAGGGGAGGGGGAGGGGGAGGGCTAACGGAGGGGTGGGAGGGGGAGAGGAGTGGAAGGGATGGGGGAGGGGAGTGGAGGGGAGGGCTAATGGAGGAGGGGAAGGGAAGGGGAGGGGGAGGGAGAGGGACCGCGAGCGGGAGAGGGGGAGGGCACTTTAATAACGTGCTAGAGCACCAACAAAATTTTGTTTTAATTTGTTTGTCTGTCTATCTGTTTCTCTGATATCGACATCACATGAAAACCTTTAAACTGATTTCGACGGAAATTAGTTAAGTTGTTCCTTATACTTTGGGTCATATTTTAGAAACCTAAGAGAGAATAGTGAATAGGCTTTTACTAAGTTAATGTGCTCACCACCTTGGACCACATCTCCACTTACCATCAGGTGGGATTGTGGTCAAGCATTAACTTATTTGTGTAAAAAAAAAAACCTTTCTTCCCGAAAAAAATAAAAGTTTTCCCCGAAAACAAGATGAAACTTTGTATGGAAAATTATTAATTATTATTTAATTAATATTTCCTTTAAATTTGCAGAAAACGTTCCTCCTTTAATTGAAGAAAATCGTTTTTCGAGTTTTTTGAAATTTTTCATGAAAAAGAAAAAACAAATTATATAATATTAATGTTGTATTTTTTTCAAAACCCGCTCCCGCCCGGAGGAATGATTTGTTATTGTATCGTAGGTTTCAGTATATAAATTCCTAAATATAAGTAGTTCAATATAAATTAACCTGTTTTTAAATTTTCTTCTGTAAGGGGTACAAATATGATTAGCTTAATTTCCGCGTGCGAAGCTGCGGGCAACACAGCTAGTTATAATATATACCACGTTTATTGTGAGTGACTCATTATCATTATACTTAATGAGAAATGATGAAAATACGTAAAATAATACATGGGCGGGTCAGTGATAACGGAAATTCTACATTAACAATGAAGATTGTTTCAATTATTTAATTGATATTATCCTTGAAATGACTTTTACATTAATACGATATGCATTTATTTTTTGTTAAATACTGCGCTTGTAAAAGCCAATAAGCTTGAGCAACTGGGCGGAGCTGATACGAACCTTATTACTTTTCATTTAAAGAACGAAAATTATAATTTTTCATATTTGGATCAATTTCAACAAACACGGATTTTGCCTAATTACAGTGGTGAATTTGAACTTGCTGTTTTTAATAAATTTTTTGGAAGTAATAGGTAAATATTAGTAGTTAAAATTAGTAGAGATCGAAAAAAAATTATTAGTTCATGAGATATTTCTATTTGAAATTATCAAAAGCCGCTGAAATTATTAAAGGACCACCGGAATTAAAATTAAATCCACCAAAATTGATTATTTTAAACTTGTTGTTTATAAATAATTTTTTTTGGCCTAAATAATAAGTAAATAGTACATAGTAATAATTAGTCATATTATAGTAGAGATCGAAAAAAATTTTTCTTCATGAGATATTTCAATTTGAAATTATCAAATGCCACCCAAATTATTGAAGGACCACCGAAATTAAAATCCGATGCACAGGAATTAAAAATAATAAAGGCAAGATCATTTAGGTATTTTACTTCGTACCAAAAAATTGTAGTTAGCACAATATTTTACTTTCATAAAGATGCACTTTGGTAGTATTTTTAACGTTGATTAAAGAAATGAAACTGCTACACTAATCTATATTACTCCCATTGAGATTTTTTATGCCTTGAGCAGGCAAACGAATAGACGGGTCATCACAGGCTATAACATCCCTGTTTTTGCGTCGGGGGGGCTTAAACTAAAACCACAGAAGAAATAATAGTACTTATAATAAATACAGAAGTCGAACTCCGCAAAATCATTTTCAGTGTAATTCAGGTCGCACAGCGCTAATCAAAAACGCGTAATGAGTTGCCTTCCTGTCTAACACTATCGCTTATTCTCTCTGGCAATGTCAGGGTTGTCTTATTTGAAAGAATAAAATTAATCTGAAAGTTCAGTGACAATATGTGTCATATTTAATGTGTCATAGATTACGAACGTATGAAGCCATTATGAATTTTCTGAATTAGCCAGACATGTCGAACGCGGCATGTACTTGTAATGTCATAGCTAAAATGTGGAGTGCGCCAGGCCTGCTAAAACTGTAGAGTGTAGACTAACATCAGGCAAGGCGGTGCGATGTTGTCCGTGGCGAGCGGTCTCCGAGAGCAAGATCTTCTGTCGCTTCTCCTCCATGAGGCGTTCCCGGTGCTTGTGTATGTAGTCGTACACGTTGGGCAGACCCATGATCACGCACGCCGACAGCGCCGACCGGTAGATGTTCATGTCGGTCGCCTCGTACCTGCACAGTTATGATTATCATACCTCTTTTGTAACTAGCCGGTTTTTGTAAAAAGCAGACGAAACACGTGGTGATTTCGTCGCTAAGTCTTTTCAGACTCGCCCTGTCCGTGTGACGCTGTAAAGGCCGCCAGGGCTAACAGAAAGCACTCTAGCTAGCGCCCCGCCTCTCCAAGTGGGGTCACATCCGACGAAGGCTTCGTAAGACCATAGCCACTCTTCAGGATGTGTTTAGTGGGTGAGAGCCCTACATAACCTGCATAGACAACTGTGCTGGTATGCATAAAGCTTTCACAGCCTCCCTCTCGTGAAGGGAAAAAACAGAAACCACTCATTCGAAACAAGTACAAGTACCTGGTGATAAATGTTCACCGTTGCCTTTGAGCATCAGCATATGCATAAGCATCAATCAATAACCGATAATGCATCAGCCGGCCAAAAAAAACGATAGAAGAAAGGAGGTAAGGAAAGATGTGGCTCTCAAGCCCCCATCCGGAACACGGATTCGTTTGATTCATAACTGTATTAACTATGTCCCGTTTCGGTTTTACAGCATCGTAGTAGAGCTGTAGTTACATACATTGTCGCATGCCCTAAGACTTATCAATTAAACACAGCTACTTTGTATTTTATTTGATCAATTTATAAGTCGTCAACCTAGATCAATTGCCCCGGCTAATCAAATAATCTGGCTAGACTGGATAACTTACCTTAAGGCTATACCTTCCTAACTTTTAATAAATCTGGATGACCGTTTTTAATTAGAAGTTTTTTTGAACGGACAGTAGATGTAGGCCCCACCGGCTTTTATAGTTTTCTCCCAGAAAAGTTAGGAGGGGTTTCCACTAGTTTATTAAATAAAATATTAAATAAACTTATCCATGCGAAAAAGCACTATTTACGTCGTTGGAATTTTCTTTATTTCTATCAGACTTAAATATTTAATGAGCAATCAGTAAATAGTACAATATCCGCTTGGTTTTTTACATAATGGGATAAATCATTCATGTATACAGGAAAAGAAAAGAGCCCTAGATCGAGCCCATCACCGCTGGGGACCCCGATGACTCAATATGCAAACTTTTTGTATTCTATGACTCAAATAAGACGTGATCAAGCTAAGGGCCTTATTTTTTATGCCGTACTGACCAAGTTTTAACAGCAATGTATGTTCGTACTCAACACAATCAAATACTTTAGATAAGTCACAAAATAATACACCTATGGCATTTTGTGACGATTTCCATGCTTCGAATATATGCTTTTAGAGCCTAATAACCCCTGCATCCTGCATCTGTATAAGTATAGAACTTATACATATCTCATTATAGGTAAACATATTTATAGTCGTATTATTAATTATGATTCTCGGATCTTGTACTCGTATGTATATCAATAATTTACCTAATTATGCTCATAAGTTATTTTCGTCGTATAATCTTTAAGTTCCTATTTCCTGTTGTGAACTAAACGTGTTATTTTTTGCTTCTTTTTTACACCACCTAGAGTTGATAAGTTAAACATGTGTATCTACCTGCTCAACGAAATGGTAATGTTTTAACATTTTAATTTTTAGTATATTTAATCAACTTAAATAGAGTCATAGATAAGCACACGGACGCCAAATTTTATTTAATCTCACGTGAATCGAGTAACCTTTTAATCACTTACAGTACAGAATACTTGTATTTTCTCCTTTACTGTAGACAAATATTCAACATTTATGTTATTTTAATACGATTGACAAGACATTTTATTATAATATTAAAATGCCAAATATTATATAAATGTATCCAGAGACATCGTTTATCCATGGACACCACAACTGCATAGCACAATGATCTCAAGTTACTTAAATATATGTGATCTATTTGCTTGAGATAAAAAATTGGATGATCAATGATGACCATTACGATTTTTGAAATAAAAATCTACAGACAGACCAAAGCACAAATTTATCTGTGTGAACAATCGTCCTGAGATTTTAATTCGTAGACAGAATAAACAAACCGGTCAGTTCCCAATATACAAATAAGATAAGCGCGTATGACGCTCTAATTAGTTATGATTTTAAATAGATTAAGAAAGATCAAGGTTATTGTGTCGATATTATTATTTAATACGCATGTTTATTAGAATTACTGTGATGTTACTAGGAGGCTCATAAAGAAAATGGAAGAATCATAATAGTATAATACTCTAGTGCGGATTGGTAGAGGGATAAATCCCCAGTATATTGATACGATACGAACCATTCGTTGGTCTTCTCGTCATAACACTCGACATGGTAAATGGTGGTGACGCCGTTGAAGCCGCCGATGGCGAAGATCATGTCGTCGATCACTTCGATGGCGAAGTTGCTGCGAGGGTTGTACATATCGGGCACGGGACCCCACGTGTTGGTGTTTGGGTCGTACACCTCCCCACTACACATCCGAGAGATGCCATTGAACCCGCCTATGACATAGATCTGGAAAAGCGATGATATTAAACAAGGTAATACATAGTTTAAATAATAAATACATGCTTTTATCGTGCGCGTCTGGAGCCAAACTTGAGAATAGTATTATATCAAGTCATCTTTATCACAATATGGCATTCTCATCTGAATTAAAGCATGAAGAAACATTTAACCCTTTAGTACCTATAAGAGGTCTAATAAAGCTTGCAAGATTTGACCTGACCTACACAAACAAGGTAAGTAAGCTAAATAAAACTGTGTTAAATGAATCTAAGTATAAGTATCAAGAACTCTTACCTAGGTACTTATCCAATGACATTCTATAAAGAGGGTCCGATAAATATAACATTTTAATAGGAACGATGAAATTGCTATCGCATGTTTACAAATTTTGCTATGGCTAACAAATTGACAAGAATGATTTTTAAAAAACATGACGATATTATCAATCAAAGCGATTTTACGACAAAGTTCTATCATCAATCTTCAATAACATAGCTACCATATGACGTACCTACGATGTCTCTAAACAATTAGGTAATTCTAAAAATTTTTGCCACTACCAACTTCACCGACATAACTCAATCTCACGCGCTAAAAAAAAACATGAAGATATTATCAATCAAAGCGACTTTACGACAAAGTTCTATCATCAATATTCAATAACATACATACCTACGATGTCTCTAAATACACACGCGCTAACAGCTAAGTATCTCAAAGAATATTATTGAAACATACAACACCAGTATACCTAGTAGGTACCTTGTTGTGGTAAGCGATGCAGGACACACCGGAGCGACGCGAGCGCATGGGCGCCAGGTTGGTCCACTGGTTGGTGTCCGGGTCGAACACCTCCACGCTGTTCATGCACTCCTGGCCGTTGAAGCCGCCTGTGATATAGATCTTATCTGCAAGGAATGTGCTACGTTAAATTAGCTGTTGAGCTGGTTATAAGAAGTTAGTCGAATCACGGATAGGTAGGTACTTACCTGGTACATAGTACTGGATAGGGTAAAGATTTGGTAGTAGTAGGTTTAATTTTGACAATGCAGTCTTTCCAGACAGTAAGTTTATATTATAGTCTTATAAATATATTTCAAAATAAATGACAACCCTGTAGCCTAGTTGGTAGCGGCCCTACCTGCGAAGCGAATGGTCCCGGGTTTGATTCCCGGCCTAATAACCTACTGCGGGGGTTTCAGTGCGTAAGCGTTTACGTTTATAAATACATAAATGTAAATACTTTATGAATGAGAAATATAATGAAATACAAACAATTGTTTAAGTTAGCAAAGGAATAGGTAAGTTAAACTGATTGTTTTTGTTGTGATTATAATCTCTCAAAATGATATGAGTTATAAGATCATAGTTCATTGGCCTAGCTATTGTTTAGGATTGGTGAATTTCACACATCTTTTCAAACAACATCGTGATGTTATCTTTCAAGAGTCTTGAATACTTTTTTATAAATAATGTAATTAGCGATGCTTGCATGATTTCATTTCACAGGCGCCTATTTCCAAATTTAAGATTTCGGACCAGTATTCTATTGCTGATTAATAACACAGTATCAATACTATCAATAGTAAGTCGTAACTTACTATCCAAAGATGCAGCGCTAGCATCAGATCTCTGAGCGTTCATTGGAGAAACCAGAGACCATTGGTTGGTGCGATGGTTGAACCGCTCCGCCGTGTTCTGACGATGGTGGCCATCATAACCACCCATCGCGTATATCGTCTCGCCCAACACTGCCACCGATACATAACAACGACGGGCATTCATAGGTGCAACCTGACAAATAGAATATAAGAAACAATAAATTTAAAAGTAATATAAATTGACTTGCGGGTAGAAGAGTCAGCTACCAAGAAAAGCAATAACAGACACATAATGAAATGTTTACAATATTTACCAAAAAACACAGTTAGCAGAGTCTAAGCCACAGTTTTCTACAATATACAGATACTTGACAAGATCAACTAAATTAATATTTCGCTTGATCTACAGAGTAAAGCAGGGTCTGACCTCACGCCAAGTTTTGGTGACGGCATCAAAACAACGACAGGAGTTAAAATAGTCCATCCCATCAAATCCGCCGATGACGTAAATACAGTTGCCAAGGACCGCAGTGCCGTGATACGCGCGAGGGCCCGCTGGGTCCACTTCCTCTACCTGACATTAAAGAATCGTAAATTGTAATTAATGCAAAATACTTAAAATAAATACCTGGATGGAAACTAATTTCAGGGTGGAAATAAATTAAACGTTAATGTATAGACTACCTTAATCCATCTGTCGGCTCTGGTATCATAAGTTTCAATAAAAGCTGTAGGCGAACCACCGCTCCACCCACCAATGGCAAAGAGAACCTAAAAAATTTACAAGTCTAAAGAATTGATTTAAATATTTATACAAGCATTTTAACAAGCATACACAAGCATAAACACAACGAACCTCATGAGGTACTCTTGGCCTCGCTATTTCCGGCGTAGCAACTTCTCCATCTCTTTGAGCAATCATTTCTAGATCGTAGAGGAATTTCAACGTTTCAATGATGATAGGACGCGAACCTTCATTACCAGTAACATATGGGTGGTCTTTGACGTTTTCCAGAAAGAACTAAAGAAAATAAATTGTTGAATTTGTTGATCCTATACTTTTGTTTACAAATCTATTTATAGAAAGTATCAATTACTTGCGTATCCAGTAATCCTAGTCGTATGCTACCCATAAGTTTGACGGTGTGCTGCCAACGAGCTTCTGGGTCGTAGTTCACCCAACGTAATACAGATTCCCAAACCGCTTCTTCGCTCTTGACATTGAGTTCATCTTCAAGTATAATACCATTCAATTCTTCAAGAGGCAAGTGAAGAAATTCCTCACTTTGAGTCGCCACGGTGACAAAATAGCGCAACAAATATCGTCGAGAATCCGCTTCCAATTTGTAGCAGAAGATACGCCTGCGAATAATTTTCAAAAAATTAATATTGGTGAAGTTGTTAGCCTACATGAAAACTACGTAAAGGATTTACCTGGCAAACATCATGATACCCAAACAGTTCTTAGGGCTGAGCGACACTCTGAGATGGTCACAGCAAAGCTGTAGAACGCCGAGGAAGGCAAGATAGTCGGCCGTCATGAGAAGCTCGTGCACGTTGGTCTCGGTGACTTCAATCCGTCGAAGATACGCGTACTCGATGAGGAGTAACAGGATCTCGGAGCGGACTCCTGATATCAATACGTCGCTTTGCTCGCGCGAGTGAAGTGTCGTCGTAAACAATGCCCTAAACAGAAAATTGATATCACTCCGGAAATGACCCTAACAACAAATTTATGGATAGGCCTACCTATTTGTTATTGTGTGCACTTTTCTGTGTGCTTTTCAGATCTTGTGAAATTGAATGTATTGTTTTTTTTATGCAAATAGCCGTCAAATTTGCAGACAAGCCACCTAACTAGGTACGTAAATCATCGTGCCCATGGTATCAGTATTAGGCTTCATCGCGTTGTTGACCAAGAAACAACGAACTGACACCCAAGCCACCAGAACACGACGAATAGTTTGGCGGCGAGCTCTACCAAGAGAGAAGCCAGGCAGGCTACACATAGATATTAATGACTATATAATAATATTATAAATACAGATACACTAACAAGAAGTAGGGACTGCAGGCCGACAGTATGGCGCGGTGCACGGGGAAGGCGGCGCCATCGTCGGCGCGCACGATGGCGTCGCACAGCAGGCGGCACTCGCGCAGCCGGTGCAGCGCCTGCATCGCCGCCACCGACATGCACCGCCCGGTTTCGCGACCCGCGGTCTGGCATCACGAGTATCACACATCACCACCACGTCACAGATAGAAGGCATTTCAAAAGGATGGATAGGCCCGGAGGCCGGAACCGTTTCTTTTTAGTTTGTACCAGTGAAATTGTTCCGGGTTCTACCGTTTTTAAAGGTTAGTAAAAAATACTAAAAAGAAACGCGTAAATGGTTCGTTAATCAAAGTACAAGCAGATATGTGGGTGGGACTTGTGGGTTTCATTATCATAGACAAAGATAACATAGACCTAGTGAATAAGCGGTAATCCATCTTACCTATATAATATCATTGTAACCATCCTTCTCCTCCTACTATTGGTGTGAGACAAGGTTTTGTCTGTAGAGGACAAGCTCCTCCGAGTCCCGACGCGTAGGAATGGGTTTGATATTTGGTAGCATAGTAAATAATATCCGTGCAGACAGGTAATAAGTAAAATTAACGTGATTTAGGTATATTAAGTAGTTTAAAAACTCATGAAGAGTAGGTATGTTTGATTAAACTACGATAATAACAAAATGCAACATGAAAACATTCTGTCTGTCAGCTAGGTTAACATGACCGAAGTTCACATTGCACGTGTTAAAATTGTTGTTCATTACTTCCAATGGCAACGAGTTATACATATAAATTAAATTTCTAATAAATGTATTCATGCCGTTCAAGATTGATACCGTATTCACGAATCAGCTGATTTTAATGTTTCCCTCGTGTTGTTTGTGTGTGTGGCGGGAAAATAATTATCACTCCACTTCTTAGTCCTACGATCTTTACCATTACTACTTTCTATTTAGTACTTACTGTGTTATTCGGGTCGTTTTCCATTGTATTATGACTTAACGTAAAGTCATCATTAAAATTATTGGTCTCGTAAAAATCTTCGCGCAAAATGAGACGCAAGACACAGTCGAGATTTAGCTCAATAAATTTATAAAAATAACGTAAAAAATATCTAAAAAACAACGAAATCAAGTCTTTTGATGAAACATTTTAGGTTAGCAAAAAAATTATACATGAATGACAAACATGTCACACCTTTTTCTTCCAGATGACATTACTGCATATCAATATTTTCATTTTCAGCGGCTGCCCTGGTGAATTCGCAAACTTTTGATGTTTTTTTTTTAACTTTTCTAAACGTCCATTGTGAAAGTGTCTCAAGAGTTTAAGGTTTTACTGTACTAATACCGTCAATAAAATCAAATAAAACAATTTATCGAATAGGTATACTTATTATTTATTTATACAACTTATTTAATAAAACTTACTTATATTTACAAACTCATTAGACTTACTCAATTTAACAATTAGCAGGTTAACTTTTTCTAGACACTTTATTTGCTTTAATCACAAAAGTCTGTACATTCTGATACTAAGCGTTACAACTTTATCATTAATTGAGTGGCTTGCAAACTTCTTTCGCGTCAATCCCATCCGCCCGAAGTCTCGACAAGAGAGTCTTGTACACCGCGGGTGCAAACGGTAGCACCACACCTCGTTGTTGAATTTCACCTGAAACACAATTTTATTTAGAATTTGAGAGTGTTCTTCTATATTTTTTGGTGTACAAGTGGTAGTGATGTTAAGATTAAGATTCACCGGTGTATGTTGAGTTGTCGATCACCAACTTCGATGGTGTACCTAAATCCAAAATTATAATGTACCTACATTTAAAAAATACATGATTTAACTTATTAATATGAACACGATATCTCGATTTAGATTAGATTTGGGTACTTGATTCGGTCATACAGATGAAAAGACCTTGTAGAGCGTCATTAACTTGGTGCAAGTATCATTGGTGCAAGTCAATCAAGTGTTCAGAGCGTCAAGCACCATTTTGGCCGCGCATTCTCTAATCATCCTAAAGAGAAGAGACCCTGTAGTAAAAAATGAACTTGTGGATGTCAACCAAGCGTTCAGAACGTCGACCACTACCTTAGCTGAGCATGCTGTAACCTCCTGTGTTGAAGCCAAGGTGGTAAGACAATAGCGGCGTATTCTCTAGGCCTATAAATAAATAAATAAACGCTTCACACTCATAGGATTCCCTGTGTCGTGGGTGCAATGGACAACACACAGAGACAAGAACACTCACACTCAGACTGAGAACAGAATTTCAATCTCATCATTCAAATTTCCGCCTTGCTGGGAATCGAACCTAGGACCCATGGCTTGGCGATCCGGTATGGTAACCATCACGCCACAAAGGTCATCTATAGTGTAGAGAAGAAGTTCATACCATCAAGCAGCATTTTGGCTGCGATGGCGGTGGGTAGACCGACGGTGCGCGCCATAGCGGTGTGCGTTGCGTCCCCGCGCACGGCCATGGTGACCTCGCGCCGCTCGCGCTTGCCGTCGCTCCACGTCACCCCCAGCTCGTGGCGGAGCACCACCAAGTCCGTCTCGTCTTTCTCTGAAACATTGTTTGTTTGATGATGGAATATGGAATATAGTTCTGCAATGTATTGCGTTGTGGTTGTTGGAATATATTTGACTGTTGGTTGCTGGCTCTGAAAAATCGTAACAACTTTTGTGTTATGTTTTTTTAGTGTTTTTTATCATCATTAAAATAAGCTGAAATTCTTTATTTTAATGAAGAAGAAGAATCCTTATTTTAATAAGGTAAAATCTTAATATTTACAATGTTTGATTGGAATTTTTTAAGCGAAAATTACGGAGCACAGATTTGGTGAGAAAACAAATAGTGGACAAAAATAATTCACTAAAATGTGAAAGAAATTTCACAAAATACCCTCAATAACGTAACAAAGGTTCTCACGCTTTGTTTTTGTTTATTTATCTCGTCTCTTTCTCTTTGCGAGCACCAAAACAAAAATAGCCTTACCCAGCCGCAACTTGCTGCTGAGATAGTGGCTGACTGTGTCGAGCGGCGTGCCCAGCTTCACCATGGGCTCGTCGTCCAGCAGCCCCAGCGACTCCAGCGCCGCCGCGCCGGTGCTGCCGATGCGCTCCGCCATGCGCGTGCGCAGGTTCTCGAAGAAGATCGATGAGTCCACTAGCCCGAGCAGATCGCACGCGAATTGACGCTAGAATATAATAATAATATGTTAATAATAATATGTTACTTGCGAGAATTGAAAAGATAAAATTTGCCAGGTATCACAACCGCCAAATGTCTCGTCTTGTTCGTTGTGTCCGTTCGTGTCAATTCGTTCTTTCCTCTCTGGTCGGCAACGCATCGGTGTTGCCCTGTTACTGATATCTATGGGCGACGGTGGCTATACCATGATCTTACTATCAGATTCAGAGGTACCTAGATTGTCTGCTTTACCTAAGTACTTAATTATTTACATATGGATATTTGGATTTTTTTAATCATAAAGACGTTTCTAATATCTTGTGTATGACGGATTAGCATAATGTAGCAAAAATAACGAATAAATCACCTCTCCATTCCTAGGTCTGCTGGAAGAGATTTCTGATAGAAATAAGCAGTACCTTTGTACAAAATTTCTATTATTAAGGGTCACATACTGTATTTGTGTACAAAAATTGTTAAATAAATAAATAAAATGATACCCAGGTAAGAGGCGGTCCGTCCGGGTGCAGAGCCGGGTGGGGGTTGGGGTCTATTAATCCGAACAGCTGCATCGATTTCATTGTCTCCGCAAATCCTTGAATTAACACATATTAATCATATTATTATTTCTTACTAGAGCAAAATAAAAACATGGACTTTTAGACTAAAATTAATAGATCTATGTAGAGTGTAGGTAGACTAACTAAATAATGCCTTTGAACTTTATCAAAACTAAGATTATATATGTGGCTTGCCATTAGATAAAATTGTGGTTTTGTATTACTTGCAACATACTTGCACATACAAAAAATAGATATAATAATATAATCATTTAGATTAGAGTATCGCAATAATTACCGCTATAACGAATGGTCCCCCTGAACATGGTGTGTGCGTCTTCGATGCCGTACAGCTTGGAGTAGATGGTGCTGTCCCTGTTGGGGAAACCCTCGAACGCGAAGCCGGGGAGGAAGTCCAGGTCGCGCGCCACTGACATCAGCTCACCGCCACTTAGTACTTCCACAATCTGGTAAGGAGAGGAAATATGCGTGGAGCTGGTTGCAGACCAAATTTTAATGCTAAGTTAAAGTTGGCTGGAATAGGAAAGTTTTTCATAATTGTGTTGTGGGCAAGACCTCAGACGAAGCAAACCCAAGCTATGCAAAGTAGCTAATCCAGACAGTTTCGGTTTGATTAAGCTCTTGGTCTGCAATCTGATGATTGGCATCCTCCATACTCCTTACGAAAATATTATAGTACCTACCACACATCACATAACGCAAGTCAGAAAATATTTTTATTACATATTTTAAAAGAACAAATATAGTTCTGTAACTCTAGGCTCTCGTGAGGGAGACCTAACCGAGAAAAATGTAAAAAAGATAAGAAATAATTTTGATAAAAATAATCCTAAATTCAGAGTATGAAATCTTACTTGTCCTCTGCTGAGATATTTGGCTCCAGAAATAGTGTTGAGTAAAACACCTCGCGGGCTCCACGAAAACTTATACCTCAGGGCATTGTCGCTAAACTCTGGCGCAGGCAAACCTGGTGGATCATAACAAATTGTAACTTTTTAAATTACCGCGTATTTTATTATAATATAATTTGGTATTTTTGAGCTGTACAAATGGCTACATCTAACCTTGAGTTCAAGCCACCCTGCAAACAACGGACAAAGCTATGGCCCCAGGTCCCTCCTGTTGGACCTTGCTGGACTCTGTGGATATTTTGCTCGCCTAGTTTGGTCGCAGTGACGAGAGCCAGTAATGCGGATATCCTGCTTCATTTTCGTTCGCCAAAGCGTCAACGATGGGTTAGGTGTCCATGGGCAAAAGCGAAGGGTTTAGGTAGTGTAGGATCGGGCAGAAATAGTGACTGTTCTAATAAGCAAACCTATTTACCTCCACAGTAGGAGACAAACGAGTCGACCCTCCCGCCGTGGCTCTGTATGTCGTGGATGCACTCGAGCGCCAGCAGGTGGTCGATGCCAGGGTCCAGGCCCACTTCGTTTAGCAACGTTACACCGGCGTTTTTAGCGCTATGGAAACACAAAATCTTTGGGTAATAGGTCGCTTGATGTATTAGGCATAGGGCATGCAATTATCCGCTCAATTTAGTATCCGGATATTTCGAATAGTCCCTAATCATTATCCGGATATATTCGGATAATACGAATAATTCGAATAATACTTTTAGAAGGTAAAATACAAATAATTTATGAATACAATCAATATTTTTATTATGAAACTCGTTCAAAATTTAATTCAAAACCCAATACCTTTTTTTGAGATGTATCAGCACGCTGCTAAGCTTCATCCTAGAGACGCATCTAGTCATAAACTAATTAGCAATGTTCTTAGGGTAATTTCTACACGTATATGTTTTAACCACATCACATCGAGCTAGTACCGTCTTCTCCTGAAAGCTAACACACCTCAAGGTTTTCGACCTGGGTACCAGCATCATGGCGAACCCTCAAGGAGGAATCCTCAAGGACGACCCTGTAGCCTAGTTGGTAGCGTCCCTATCTGCAAAGCTGTTCAATTTCCGTAGTCTATTGTCATAGAAAAGCCCAAAAGCAGGAAACCTAGGAGACCAAGAGGCTTTTCAACCATCTGCCATCAATGAGTACTGGAGTATTTTAGGCCACATCGCCCGGAAGAACGGTGACAATCTTGGGAAGTTAGTCATCACCGGCAAAGTCCAGAACACGAGGTCACAGTCCGAATTCCGATACGCTGGTCGGATCAAATCCACACCACTCTTGACAGCAGGATGCACGAGGCCATCCACGCTGCAGGGCATAGGATCCGCTGGTGCAAGATAGTGCTGGAAGGATAAAGTGATCCGTTGAGGAGGTCATGACCCTCGATGTGAACATCGACGCAAGGAGGATTGCCATAGAACTGCTCGATTTCTGAGCTAAATTTTTAAGCTATGCTGTAAATACAGTGAGCTTGTAGAGCGGCATGTGGATTCTCCAGAACCATTTCTACTTCAGGGGCTAGGCTGAGCACCGCGAGCGAGTGCCTAAACGATCCCTTTTTAACCGACTTCAAAAAAAGGAGGAGGTTCTCAATTCAACTGTATTTTTTTATGTTTGTTACCTCGGAACTTTCGACTGGGTGAACCGATTTTGATGATTTTTTTTAATCAAAAGCTGGTGCTTTTCATGTGGTGCGCGACAAATGGTCGAATATCTCAATACCACGCCAACCAATTTCGATGATTCTTTTTTTATTATTATTCGAAAGGATGTATTTCATTTGAAGTCGGTCTTTTTGTTAAATTTTTTCTATTAAATCCGTCGTAGAAATGTTACTTCTTTTTACACAAATAAGTTAATGCTTGACCACAATCCCACCTGATGGTAAGTGGAGATGTGGTCCAAGGTGGTGAGCACATTAACTTAGTAAAAGCCTAATCACTCTTTCATTATAGTCAGTTATAGACAGGCGGGAACGCCGTCGCAGGCAAGTTATTCCAGTCCTTGGCGGTTTGTATGACGAGGCAAACCACCTCGTCCTTATTGGCGGGATGTTCACGACAAAAGGATGGATAGCCGCCGTGCGTCACGTCGTTCAAGATGTCGAGAAATGGAGATGGAGGAATTATATTAAACAATTCCTGTGCACACTCATTGAAATGTCCCCTGTAGAAAACCGAGAGGTTGGCTTCTCTGCGCCTGTGCTCGAGGCTTTGCAGATTCGTCTCAACCAAATCTGGGTTACCAGTCAGCCTCTTCGCACGCCTCTCCATTGAGTCCAAGGCAGAAAGGTGACATTTGGCTGCACTTGCTCAAATGTGCGAACAGTACTCTACACACGGCCGAACGCTTGTATTTTGAGCTTGTATAAAGCTCAATACAAGGTTAAGAGTTGCCTCGGTGTGAAGTACCGCCGTATCTTTGCTAGGACCACCAAGTTTCTTTGCAGCAGCCTTAGCCTTGGTTTCAATGAACCGCCCAAACTTGAGTTTCAAGGATATATCTACTCCTAAAAACTGAAGGCAGTTGGTATAATCCAAGGATACATTCCGAAAAGTAGGAGCCAAGGTAAGCGGCCTCCTCTTGGCGGTGAATAGATACGTCTGCGTTTTAGTGGCGTTGAATCTCACAAGATTGGCTTCGCCCCACTCGGACACAGCCCGAAGTGTGAGATTCATACGAGCAACCATAGCCTCTCTTTCAGACTGAATTTCGTCCCGACTGGCTCTGGAACTTGGTAGGTATCTCTCTACCACTGTGCTATCGTCCGCGTACCCATAAATACCGGGCATAAGCAGGTCATTTATATGCAGCAGAAAAAGAGTGGCGGAGAGAATGGACCCCTGAAGAACTCCGGCATTTGTAGCCATCGTTCTCGATGAACAACCATCGACTACAACGCGGAAAGACCGGTCGCTCAGGAAGTCCTTTACCCAGTGGATAAGGCCAGGGAATATGCCGTAAGCTGGAAGCTTGCTTAGAAGGATAGCGTGCCAGACCTTATCGAAGGCCTTCGAGACATCAAGGGGGATAGCAAGTGCCTCCCCATTTCTTAAAGGCCTACCAATATTTTATTGAAATTGCGGAAATTCCTAGGACATGGTTTGGACGCTTCTTGCGTGTATTCTGTAGAAATATCGAGCTGCCATTATTTGTATATTATAAGTTATCTCATAAAAATTATATAACTTATATGAGGGTTTTTAACTAATTTGTTTTTTGGCATTTGGTCGTATTTTATATTATTGGAGGCTAATAGACTATCTACTTTGTGATTATAAAGTTTAAAATATTACATCTTGGTCCTTTACATATATTTCAATTAAAAAAAACATGTAAAAGAACTAAAGATTTACTATCCGTTTTATTCGAATTATCCGGATAGTCACAAGCCCATTATCCGGTTTTGAAATTCGGCGGATATCCGGATAAATCGAATATCCGAATATCCGGATAGTAAGCCCTAATTAGGCATGAGATCTTGCAGGGTAAGAAAAGCTGATGGAGAATACAGATATGTTTATATTTGCTTCGTATATGCACGGTGTAGAAACAATGCAGTGGACTTATGCCACATTATTAACACGATATATTTAGGTAACATGCCACACCGTGAACTGAAAAGTATTATATAGTGCAAATACTGCATAGTAATCGCCACTATGCACTATGTTCGGTACCACCAACTCACCGCATAATCTACACAAAAAAATTATAAAAATTACCCTCATAAGACTGGGTACCTGAAGACGAACACACAAATGATATTGACACATATCGTCGGCCTAAAATGCAGTTCACTTCAACTCACGCTTCATGCTGCTCCTGTACTTCAGGGCGCACGTACGACGCGGTAACCAGGTGCGCGCCGGTGGCGACGCATGCGCGCGCGACCGCCCCGTGCAGGTCGTACGGGAGTAGCGACACCACGAGCCGCGCGCGTGACGCCAGCGCCTGGAGAGCGCGCTCATCGCTCGCTTCCAGGTACTCGGAGCGCACACCGTAGCGCTCTGCTAGCGCGTCGGCTTCTTCCTTTGCGGCGGATGCTGGGAGATAACGTAGTCTTTAATCCAGCTAATATTACTGAAGTAAACTTCTTTCGGCGAGTTGAGACATTTTTGAGGTGGGATGAAACCACACAGTTCCATACTTTTCGCACAGTTCTTTCTTTTTCTTCTCTCTTTCTTGGCCAGCAACGCATCAGTGATGCCTTTGGTGTTGCTGATGTTCATGGGCGACGATAGCCACTTACCATCAGGTGGATCGTCAGCTCGTTTGCCGGCTATTTTCATAAAAAAGACATGTCAGATTTTAATCGACACCTACCTCACCATCTCTGACAGAAGTACCTACAGAACTATAGTTACTTATAATAATTTACAGCTCATATTAATATCAAGATTGTAGTTTACATTATACTTTACGAGGCGTTGGCAGCCATTCACTAAAAATGTAATGAAAGAAAACACTTGATTTAAAAGTACTTCCTGCACAATTAAATATTTTCTGACGATTCAAAAAATACACACATGTTCAAGTTTTCACTTCTGTCGGCATTCCTGGAGTGGCTTTAATTTTTTTATGTTCGTATATGACATCACTCATCCTATAAAATTATGGGGGAATGAACATGGATGGTAGATGCCTTGAATAGAACACAAAGACAAGAGCACACAAATTTCCGCTTCGCTGGAAATCGAACCCAGGACTCTCGGTACGGCGATCCGTACCCCAAACGGGTCATCCAAATTAATGGGTAATGGAACCCCTTTTTCTACTACTCGTAACTCTACACGTAGCGAGCATCCATAAATTATATGTAAAATGATATAGTTCAAAGGGACAAAGAAAATACTTCCCTAAAAACAACAAAGAAACTGGTTCTTTGGTTCTGATTGCATCTGTAACCGACCTCGGGAAAGACTGTGTGAAGGAATAAGGTTTTGTATAGTGTTGACCTTACCAACAGTAATAGCAATATTCTTGTCCTTGGCGAGGTACTCGACGACGGGCGCGCACACGGAGCCGCTGCCCAGGATCAGCAGTGGGCTCTGCTGGTCGTTGCCCTCCACCTTGTGACGTGACCGGCTGGAAGGAACATGGTAAAGTAGCTGAAGCTGTAGAATGAAGTAGCTGGTGGCTCTAGCATTTATACTTTCACGTGGACAGATCCAGATCTCCGAATAAGTGAACATGGGATTTTGGGAATCTTCTCCACAATATAGAGAGACAACAGAAGTAACGCACACATTGTTTACGTACACAAAAAAGAAGAGTTATCGGCTTGACTAGACAAAACTCATTTTTGCGTTTGTATGGAATTATTCTTTTGTGTGTCTTCTACAAGATATTTGACACCTGCTGGGTTACTTCGTATCCTTATCATTAAAAGTCGGAGAAACCATCGGGCGCATATTAGAAGACTTCCGGATCACTTCCAAGGAACAGAAAGAAAGAGACGAAAGAGAAGTAGATAAGAACATATCTGTACAGAAAGCAGAATCCTTGAACGTTCTTATGTTTCTATAACCTACATATCGTTTACTGAGTGTTTCCTTCTTTATATTTCATAAGGTCGCCAATTACTGTACCGACCATCGATCGAACGATTGAGACTAAGCCATAAGTCAAGAATCACCTTGCTACCTCTGCGGTTTTCACCTCCGATAGCTCTGGTGAAACGCTGCTCCGTTCTGATAAGGAAGCAGATCGCAGCACTGACAGGAGGTAGTTCAACTTTGTTCTCAGAAGATGGATTGCATCTGTAACCGACCTCGGGAAAGACTGCACTCGTGTATCAGACCGACTGACCATGTTTACTGGCTGATTGATAGCTACTGGCCTAACACCAGCCATATTGCGTCTCCGTTTGCTAACCCACAGATAAAAAAATGAATTACCTATTTAATTCATCAAAAAAAAAACAAAGTTGTGGAAAAACTTAGTAAAGCTTAGTCAAGAACTAAAATTCTGAAATTCTGACTGAAAATATGAATTTAAAAACTTATTTTGGTGTGTTCAGTTCAAGAAGTGAAGTTTTTAAATGAGTAATGTAAAATTGTCAACTTAAATTAGGGAGATAAAAGCTTAAGTTTAGTAAAAGTTTACGTTTAAAACTTAAAAGTAGGTAATGTTTATTTATTACTCACGTATTGGACATTCTTAGCTCGTTGATGTATTCAAAAGACGGCGTCAGTTTACCGTTGCTCGTGATAATGGCCTGTCAGGCAAAACAACAACAAGTCAGGGCTTGGACGTGATAAGATATCATTACAGACCTACAGATTGCAACATGTACCTACAATATTATCTCACATTTACGAAGAAAATGATTTGATATAAAATTAGCACGCAACTACTAAGTATATATCTAACTAATGTACTTAGCTAACTAAATATAACATTCATTTCGAGCAGCGGTTTTTCTTCATTACGCTTTTCTTCGGCATTTTGGCTGCGCCAAATTGAACAAAATAAAATAAATAATGAAGTCAAATAATATGTAAATGGTATAAGACATTCAAATATTGTGTTATTGAAACATTGTGGTGGCATAAAATAGATTTTTTACCCCTTGGACAACCGAAGAAAAGTTGTGTTCCTCCAACGGTTTAGATGCATCCGAATTCATAATGTCTTCAGCGTAGGGGTACAGAAGTTCTCCGAAGAAGTCTGTGGACTCCCGCGGTAGTTGCGTTGGCATGTTGTCTATAGAACACACTAGTACTCCAGGCCCTTTGAAACTGAAAATAAAATAGATAGGTAAGTATAATCTAAATTACACCATGAAAATAGCCGACTTCAAGGAACTATAGTCTTTGAAAAACATACTTTTATAATTAGTTAGGAATGTTGCGGATGCGGATGTGGATGCGGATACAAAGGATGTTTAAGATCTTATACCTACGAGTATGTCGGATCGCTGGGGCCCGAGACGTTGTGATTAATCCCTTGACAGTGTGACATAAAACCAAAGAATGTCGGACACAATGTCAAACACTGACACGGACACACTGATCTTAAACATCTGCATCCGCATCCACATCTGCATCCGCAACATCCCTGTTCCTATAATATTTGAAGAGTTCGGGTGATCCATATGGGAACATACCAAAACCACGTAACCCATTTTTTCCAACTTTTTACCCCCCTCCCCCCCCTTCGTGACCATCCGTAGTATATGAGAAGACCCCCCTCTCCCCCCTAGTTTTCACGTGGTAATTGATAAATACGGTTTTCAATACTTTTTTGCAAAGACAGAGTTAAAAAATAATAATTTTGCTTATATTTGACGACTTTGTGGCGTAATGGTTGCTAAAATATTGACTACGTGACAAAAACCTAAACCCCCCCCCCCCCCTCCCCTCTGTGACCAATCGTGGTGTTTTGAAGACCCCCCCCCCCCTAAATGAGGCACGTGGTTTTGGTATGTTCCCTAAGGAACAGAGTGATTAATTATTAGAAACATATGGGACCAATCTGATCCGAATTGAAAACCGCCTCCTTTTTTGAAGAAATTAACGAAACATTACTATGTATTTATTTTGAGCCCAATCAATGCATATATAGGTACTTGTTTCCTAGAAAAGCCATACGTGACAGACTAGAACAAAATTACGTCAGTAAATATTTACGCAACAGTTTGAGTTTGCTAATTGTTTGATAGGTATTATTGTGGCTTGTTAAATAAATGTTTCCATTCTCATTCTCATAAATCAATAAAACACAAAGGAAATGTATTAAGACAAACATTGTGTCTTAATTTATTTCGTTTGTGTTTTATTATTTCTGATAGAGCGTTTAATCTTTTTATAAGTAGGTATCATACCCACTAATTTATTTATCTTCCAACATGAATTCCATTAGGATTAAGATTCATAGAAATAGATTGCGTAATAAAGCGCACTTGTTATACAAAATTTTATATTACGAATTTACTAAGTAGGGTGAAGTAAGTATACAATACGTATATATCGCACGCTCAGTGGAAAAAGGCATAAGATGAAAATTGCAATTTTACATGAAAGCAAAAAAACTGTTGAAAGATCAGTAAGTATTCTAAGGAATTTACATTACGATTTCTTGCAAAAAACCGTCAAGATTAATGATAAAAATTTGAAAAAAATTGAGCATGCAGCTTTTGTCCCCCTTTCCAATCATATTAATAACTAAAATTCAACATAAGACGACTTATGCTTTTTTCCACTGAGGGTGCGATATACAAATGCTCGTACCTCTTAGTATCCTTGTTCCTGTCAGCATCGTAGAGACAGAAGGGCGTGTCAATGGTGGTGCATTCATTCATGAACTCGATAGAACCGCCCGGGTCCGCTGATATATCGCAGATTGCCAGCATTCTATAATATGAAACGTTTATGATTGCGTGGATTTATTTTATTTAAATCTCCGTATTCCTATACACCAACAACATAACTTAAATGTCTTAGAAGATCGAATATGTGGTTTACTCCAATTGACTGTGTTAATTAGGATTGAATAATAAATTTAAAGTAACTTAACCAGAATCTAGGTACCGAAATCAGTGCCGGATTTATATCTTTTATGAGTGTAGGCCAATTAATTTCCGCCGCCCTTTCCTTTATAAAATAATTATTTTCCGTTCATAATAAGGAAGGCACTGAATTTGTCACTAAGAAAGTGCGTAAAAAAACAAGAATTACAATTTTTTGTGACACTTTTTAATAGCAAAATCATCTTTAATATCATCAAAATAAAAAAAAAATATCTTTTAAAATCATCTTTTATTTCTTCTGAAATCTGCCGCCCCTAGGACGTTGCCGCCCCTAGGCCGCGGCCTATACGGCCTATTGATAAATCCAGGACTGACCGAAATGACGACTACAAACGATGACTACAAATGCCGGAGTTGCTCAGGGGTCCGTTTTCTCCGCCACTCTATTCTTGCTACACATTAATGACCTGCTCATGCCCGGTATATATGGGTACGCAGATGATAGCACAGTGGTAGAGAGATACCTACCTAGTTCCAGGGCCAGTAGGCACGAAATTCAGTCGGAAAGAGAGGCCATGGTGCGCAAAATGCGCAAAATTCGATGGCGTGCGAAGAGGCTCATTGGTGACCCAGATCATGGTTGAGACCAGTTTGTAAAGTCTCAAGCACAGGCGCAGAGTAGCCAGTCTCCCGGTTTTCTATAGGGCACATTTTGGTGAGTGTGCGCAGGAATTATTTGAATTGATTCCCCCTTCCCCGTTCCACCATCGAACGACACGACGCACGGTGGGTATCCACCCTTAAAGGTCGTAGCTGATTTAAACGGCACCGCTCCCACCCAACCGAAGTATGAGAATTCAAATATAAACTTAAAATCGTGCTCTGTAGGTGCACTTTACAGTAACAACAAAAATTAGCAGGCCGCGCGCGGGAAGCAAGCTAACCGCAACCTTGCCCCTCAATAGTTAACGTCTGGCGTACCGCACACTTAAGCGAGCGGCCCGCATGCTTTGAGCACGGCGCCTGCTGGCTTGAAGTCCGCTAACGGACGGCGTACGTGCGCGGGTGGATGGAGGTCGCAACTGGCTCCGTCGCATACGTGTGAAAGGCGCAGGGTCCGCGTGTAGCCTGCTAGCTGTAGCCGCGGGGAAGCGTGGAGCCTGCTAGCTGTAGGCGCGGGGAAGCGTGTAGCCTGCTAGCAGTAGGCGCGGGGAAGCGAGTTGTCTGCTTGCTTTACAGGCGGTGTTGTGCAGTTGCGGTGTGGGATCAGTGTCGTATAAATGAGCTACGACAAGTCGTTGATATCCCGCCGGTACGGACGTCGCGGTTTGCATCGTCATTCATTATGCGCACCGCTAAGGATTGGAACAGCTTGCGTGCGTCTGCGTTCCCACCCACCTATGACGTGGATGACTTCAAAAAAAGAGTGAATAGGCTTCTATTAAGTTAGTGCGCTCACCACCCTGGACCACATCTCTACTTACCATCAGGTGGGATTGTGGTCAAGCATTAACTTATTTAAAAAAAACCTATTAGGTTCCATCCATCCGCTGGATTCAGAAGGATCGGGGCCGGTCAGAGTGGCGCATGTTAGAGGAGACCTATGTCCCCCAGTGGACGTCTAAAGGCTGATGGATGGATGGATAATTCCTACCTGTGGGGTAAAGCCGGTGCTCCGATACTCTTGGGCAGCCAGGGCGTGTTGGAGGGCAGCAGGAGGTGCTTGGCATCAGGGATCGTCAGCAACTTCGGACTGTCAACCGCCCAGTAGATGCAGTTCACTAGGACCGACGTATACGGCGCTATCTGTGTGCAAGTTTCGATTAAATCATGATGTTACTATAACCTATAACATCCAGACAGATATATCCTGTGGATATATCTAAAATTTCTAAAGAATTTTACAAAAAAATATACTTAGATATGCTTCCCAGTGTCTTGTGGGATTGTGGTCAAGCTTTAACTTGTTTTAATTTTATGTAAAAAAATAAGAATATTCTCCAATTAAGTAATAAGTAATTTTAAAAATTCCGGTCGGTCGAAAATTCAGAAACTCAATTCGGGATTCAGTGATTGGTTAGACTAGTCTCACATCAATCTGACCAACGGGAAATAGAATACTGATGATAACAATTAATTTAAAGGTATTCAAGTTTTCCTTTCAAGCTTTCAAAATAGGTAAACAGCATATAATTTAAAAATATACCGTTCTAGCTTTCAATTTAGACATGAAAAAGTTGAAAATAAGGAAACATAACCTAAATGTTATTCGTTATCCGAAATCTAACGATCAGAAGATAATAACATACAATGACCTACTTAAACAAAACTAGGTAGGTTCTTAAAACATGCTATTGTCACGATTCCGACACTAAAAATTCGCAATGTGTATGTCACCGGAATATAATAAGAACCGTAAGTTTATAAATTTCCTAGGAAATTTATAAACTTTCGTAGGATTCTAAACGAGACATAAATTGTATTATTTTACGGCCACATTTTCGGAAATTGATAAACTTACCGAGCTCACTCGTAAAATAATAAGTGACCAATAACAAACGCTCCTTTGTTGACGAAGTGAAATTTACCATAGAGCTACGAAAGTTTTAAGTGGTCATGACCAAAACTTTGACATGATTGCACACGAAATCGAAGTTGGCGAATCAGATTCTTTCGATTTCAGTTGTTTTTTCATGGCGAGTGGCTTCGCCATAGATGTCAACGGAACCCCGCTTCGCGGGGTTCCTATTTTTTCTTAAATAAAATCAGACAACCATAACCTAACCTATCCTTCTTTTGATTTGAGTTCAGTTGTTTTTTCATGGCGAGGTGCTTCGCCTTAAGTAGAGGTTATTAGCATATTATGTAAAAAAGTAAACCTGTATTATAGGTACCTAAATAGATTTAAAGTAAAAATACTGTTAGGTAGGTAATCGAAACTGATAGATTTAGTTTATAGTTTGGCAAGTCTGATTGTACCTAAGTCTATGGACACAAGCATTGCCACTGTCAACATCGACCAATCAGAGTGCAGTGTGTTATTTTCCGTATTTTAAAGAAGCGTAAAATTAAAAGCTCTTCTGTGATTGGTCGAGCCGTTTAGAATTTTACGGATGGGCAATCCGTTAGTTTATAAATTTACCACGAGACGTCGCAGATTGATAAATTTCCGAAAATGTGGCCGTAAAATAATACAATTTATCTCTCGTTTAGAATCCTACGAAAGTTTATAAATTTCCTAGGAAATTTATAAACTTACGGTTCTTATTATATTCCGGTGACATGTATAAGATAAAGAGTGTTGGTCACATACCTACGTATTAAATTAAATTTTGTTTTCGAGATAATTAGCTGTTATCTTACGACTCAATGGCATCGAATCAGCAAGTAATAGCCACACTTGCGAATTTATCGGTACTGGAAGTAGGTCATTGAATGTCATATTACTCGTATTTAAAGTGAGTAGCCTATCCTCACTTCGTTTCATATAGTTGACTACCCAGTCTGTAGTCCTGAACAAAGTTCTTTTTGTCTTAAAAATTATAAATGTGGTTATCATACACAAAAATAGTGTTTTCAAATCCAACAGCCAGTTTCAGAGATGAACGCGTTGAAACAAACAAATAAACTAACAAAAAACTTGATGTGCAACGATGCGTAAAAATTTCCCGGTCGAAAAAGAGCAGTTTTTCTGGCAATAAGTTACACAAAGGTATACACTTAAATCATAAAATAATGGCTTCATCTGTTATACTCGTAGTATACAGTAGGTACGACTTTGTTTTTAGCGATTTTCAGCCCCCTCATCCCCCCCGGTGAGATGTCGTAAAATTTTGCTCAACCCCCTCCCCATCCCATTATCTCACGTAATTTTTAAAAATATAATGTTTCTATCACAGGTTTCTATAGTGTCGAAATTCTGGAAGGAAATCAATTAATACTTTCTTTCCAAAAATCACGCGAAAATTATTCATATACGAGATTAAATATACTGATTTGAAGGGTCAAACTTATGTAATCCATTACATATTTCCATTATCATAATAGTATTTCTTATCGTATCGAAACTAAAGTTACAATTACATAACCATTATTAATTATATACAGGGTGTCTTGCCACTAACTAGCAACATTTTAAGGGCATAAAATATACCATATTTTATCGACAAAAATACCCATATGTGGGGGTCTACCCCTCTTGTTTATGGAATGGCTGCCATTTTTTTTATTGTGTTACATGTCTCTGCCGAAAAATTTTTATTTCTCTGGACTTAAAGGTTTTTATCCACAAAATTTGGTATATTTTATGCACTTAAAATAACGCTAGTGTCGCTAGTCAATTAAAAAACAGCCTGTATATCTCCACTATCGCATAATTTAATACAGTAATTACTTACAGATAATAACATACTTTTTGGGCAAACGTAGATATGTAGCGTTCAGGGTGTTCTTCATATTCCTCGTGATCGTAGCCTCCACCGTTTTTCCTCACCAAGTGATGTCTTCGGCGGACCTCACAGCCATAAATTTTATTTGGACCTAAAAACGGCTGCGATTAATGTATGTCGATATAGTAAAACCATTTAAAACGCATACCGAATGTATTAAAATTTCGAATAATTACTTCCATACTACGAACAATAATTACCTTTAAGTATCTTAGGATTTTTTTACTAAGAAAAAGCAGTAACTTACTTCCGTGTTCTGCCACTTTTCTCAGCATTTCTGGAGGAACATATTCATGTGGTAAATCTTGGAATATTTCTTGACTACCCTAAAACATACATAAAGTTTTTGAGAAGCTGTTTTTAAGATCTTTCAAGATAGCCATCCGAAGGTAGAGCTGCTAATTATAAGATATCGTTGGGATAATAACCTGAGAAACATTTCCGGAACCAGTGAAGACGAATGTGATAGGGCCAAGGGATTTGGGCATCATGCCCAGAGCTATTTCGTAGCCGGCATCCCGTATTGCCTGACGAGCCATGCTAGAATTTCGGTAATTATGCGCGGGTCCAACGTGCTGAAAATATAAAAAAATTAATTTTTGTGTTTCTAAAATTACTCAAATTGAAGAAAAAAAGAACTCAGAAAGTGTAAGTCAACTCTTTAAGTCGAATTTTGAGGGAGACGCAAAAAACTTCGAGTTATAGAGTTTTCGATTTATGGAGTTTTGGGAGTTGAAAAGCTGGAAACAAAACGTTTTTGTTTGAGTTTTGTAGGGTTTTATCGGGTTTCGACTTATAGAGGTTTAACAGGCAAATCTCCACATAGCTACGTTTATCGAGATTTCTGGTAAAAAAAAACGTAATTCCATATCAGTGGACTGTTGTTAGACAGGATTTTGTAATTAATCATTATCAGTTTATCTTGTCTGTGATCTTTCTCGCTTGAATTACAGATTTACCTTGAGTTTGAAAATAAAAGTAATATTTCAGTTTTAATTTTACCATAAAGGGCGTATGATGCCCGAGGGCCAGCAGCCTCAGACCGAGCCCGTGCAAGATGTTGATCATGCCGGCCACGCCCGCGTACTTGCCGAACGCCACCACCCGGTTACCGGCGTCGTCCATCAGCTTCTCGTAGTCGATCAGACGGATGTTCTGGAAACATGAAAGCGTAGACTTCATAATAAAATGTAGTCTACGAACGAACCAATTTTTGTGAATTAACTAGACATTGCGGATGAGTTATCCGGGATAATAAATACTGCAGAATCAAGCGATCAACTCATTTATATTTCAAGCTATTTCTGTAGTGCATCTTCTCTGCACATTTCAATGGCATTCTTACCTTAGCCAGAATAGCATCTAACATGGGCATGTTAGCTTCCTGTGCTTTGATTGTGTGGGAGAAGAAGCAGTATGTCTTATTTGGGATGAGCAGATCGATGGGCGTTTGTTTCACTCCGAAGATCACGCTGGCCTCACTGATGTCCTCTCGAACCACTGCGCCGGCACTGATGTACGACTGTGTCAATTTAATATTTAAAGTAATTCAAAATCAAGTATACTGTTACGTCTTCTGTGGTATTAGGTATTCCATTAAATTCAACACACAACTGAATAAATGTTTTTTGTTTTTTTTTTACACAAATAAGTTAATGTTTGACCACTATCCCACTTGATGGTAAGTGGAGATATACATATATTATTATGGTTCAAGGTGGTGAGCACATTAACTTAGTAAAAGCCTATTCACTCTTTTCTTGAAGATATCCACGTCATAGTCAGGAGGAAACGCCGACGCAGGCAAGTTACTCCTGTATATGGCGGGACTATTATGACTAAGCAAACCGCGTCTTCCACCGACGGGATTAGAAGAATTTATTCAATCATTCATTCAGGTATACTTAGGTTGTGCGCTTGCCGCTGTCTGAACATTATTATCGATGTAGTAAGGTACTTAGGTAGACATGGTTTCTCCTTTATTATTTCGCTTAGAGAGTGTCCTCACAAATGGCTTGCATATAGAGTCGGTAACTTCTAAACACTTCAGCTGCGTCTACGCTTACCTGCATTGGATACGCCCGTCGGTTCGAAGGTTGGACTATAACCTTCACTCCTTGCCTCACGAGCCGGTTCACGTTTGCCGGAGCAAATGGTGCGCGTCTCTCCCATACTGACTGATCTTCTCGACGTATCGCTATTACTCGACGTGGCTGAAATTATACAGTTTCTTAGACTAAACCAAGTGTTCATAGCTTTTTTTTTGTGTTTAATGGTCCATTTATTGAGGAAGGGTGGTTGGTTTTTTCCATAAGAAATAATTAAAAAATAAGTAATTAATGTAAAATTAAACTATTATAAGATAATTTAATAAGCAGGTTCCGTATTTAGATTTTATGTTTATTAGATTTAGGTATTGTATGAATTAATTAATTAATTAATTAATTATTAATTTAGATGTATCTGTTTTCCCAAAGGTCGGCTGGCAGAGAATGCTTCTAGCATTAAGCCCACCTTTTGTACCATTTTGATTAAAGGTATAATAAAGTTATAAATAAATAAATAAATAAATAATAACTAAACTTATAATATTAATTTAATTTTAACAAAAGTATAATGTGACTATACATAAAAATAAAATACCTCTAACTACTTAACACACATAACACAGTAAAATATCTTAACTAAATGATTATAAAAATAAGAATATTTACAAGAAATATATATCATCCAAAATCCCTAAATTCAGTGTTCATAGCTTGTTTCGTTCGTTCATCGTAGTGAAGACATTTTATGTGCGGTTGGTAGTTAGGTCGCCGACCACTATTGACTTTTCAAGAACGCTTCTGTACTTTCAAGAGCTTTGTTTTTTCTCCTGGTGGTAAAATTACCTACTATCATACATGGATATTATAATACATGTAGAGTGTCTTCTAATATAAATAAATAAAGTAATAATAAAGTAAGAATTAGTTTGGCAATACAGCGGGGCAATGCTGCCAGAGCGTTCTGGGTACAATGCCTAATTTAAGAATTTAACTATATTTACAAGTATATTTACAAGAAATAAATGTTTCTTGTAAATATACTTTTTAAATATAGTACTAACTTAGTTAAGATCTACGTTACTTATGTTATTTATTTCATTATTAATTTTAAACTGTAGTAATTATAAAATTTTTGAAAGAATAAAATAATATAATATTGTAATAAACTGATCCTGTCCTCTTTTATAATATAATTATAAGTAGCTTACATTCGTACTCGTGTATTTTGAAGCTGCATGAAATGGAATGTAAAACGTAAAACAATCGGCTGTTATCAGCCCACCCGCGAAATCAAAATGATAAAGGACTGGCGTGACGATTCCAAGATCAATAATTATGAAAAGATAAATATGATGATTAAGAAGTAGGTAAGTATCAAATGTATCACAAATTATATTCAACCTAATATTTTAATTAATAATATGAAAAACTGTCATGTTGCGGACAGCATATTTCCTTAGCATAATTTCTACTTATCCGAATTTGATTTCATAATTATTTCGTTTTATTGATTCAATTTCCTTTTAACCTCATTAATATCATCATAATGTACACATGGTAACTAGATATTTCAAGTGTTTTGTGTTTGTTCATAAAGTAAATATTAAATGTTGTATGCAGTTACGAGATCAGGTGTGCTGGACAAACATTAGCAAAATAGCAAAATTAATAACAAATATTGATAACAGAACCACTGGTTATTTCCATCGTAAAGTTTTATTTAATGATAAGCCATTATTATAACACACCGATAGCTTTACCCGAATTATGTAAAGTAATTAGAGGTCGGGTCGATGCATTCGTAACGTGTTTTTACCCCGTTCGGGACGGGACGTGTTTTGGAAACATCGTTTCATAGAAAATGTAAACGATAGCGTATGCGTCACGGAGGCACGTACGGGACGGGAAGAGGGCACTTACATATTATATTTATGCCCCGTCCACGTTACGTATGCAGCGACCTTTAAACTTTGTCTTATATCATTTATGTATTGAGTTGTTTCGTAATAATTATACAAACAACAACAATAATGTCGAAACTCGTTGACCTATTAGGGCAACCCTAGTTCTTCCTGCTGCGGTAAAATTTCCATTATTCCACATTTAGAGGAAGATAAATAAAGATTGATAAATACGCTACGCGGTATTTACGCTGTGGAGCGGATTACATCGATCGATCAGATTAGTACAGATTGTAATTTGTTAACTTATTTTATGTTAAGTAGGTATTATCTAATAAACGAGCATATCTGTATCACAACGTGTTGCAGAAACGTTGTCGGTCTAATACGGACATGTATAAAAAATGTTTTCGATACCGACGCAGATAATTCAGGCTTCAAAAAGTGTAAAAAGCAAGCCTAATGATTCAATAGACCAAAGGCTACTTTAGACAAAATATCGTACTCAATACTCAATACTCAAATTTTTATTGCAATCATATAGTGGATACATAGGTGTTAGTGTTCATTCATTCGTTCATTCGTTCACTTAGATAATTAGCCCTTTAATTCATTGGATTTGATATAGATCCTCAAAACATCAGGATTACTATTAGTAACGTCCTTACATAACTTTCCAATATCGAATCGAAACTTACCCAATTAAAAAAACTACCAAAATCAATTAAAAATTATATAGTCAAAAATTTTAAATTTCATATACCTATGTAAAAATTAAACTTCAATTTTAATTCATTTATTTTCAATCATTCATCTTTTGCAGATAAAAAGCTATCTCTACTAGGTGTCGTTCAATTCATTTTTGCAAAATAGAATAAGTTACCCAATAACCTGTACTTTATTAAACCTGTAGCTCAGAAGACGTAATACGAGTAGTAGATAAGGGTAAACGCACATTTATTTAGCGCCATTCGCGTTTTGTTGAACGATTTTGGTTACACTTATTCAGCTTTTATCAGCCGCGTACAGCGTCGTAAGCGTCGTTGCGTGCAATGATTACGTAATAATAAATCGAATATGCGGGAACTATGTCGCAACCTATCAACAAGCACTGTTCCACCGCGTTCGACGTTGTACGCGGCGAAACAGCGCTGAACGCGACTGATAGCACTCGAATGATAAAACACATAATTGTCCTCATTTTCTACACTCGTTTGCCACGAAAGCTGAATAGACGCGGAAAGCTGAACGGATGCGTACGCGTCTTTATACAAAATCGCTGTTTTCTATGGACATAAAGCTGAATATAGCTGAATTTAATGTGCGTTGACCTTGTACCTGCAGGCTGTAGGTGCTACAAGTTACGACTACGGGTCTACGGAACTGCTACGTGGCTTGAGAAGTTGAGTCATGCTTACTTCATTTGAAACGAATATAATTGTACTTTATTAATTTTTATTTTAGACTATTATATAATACATAGGTATACAATATCAACACATAATGAAAGTAATTATTTATAATTATTATACCCAGATAAGTATGTCAAATAAATTAGGCTACGAAAAACAGATTTAATGTTTTTACTGCCTCATTATTTTATTATGCCAGTATTAAGATATTACTATGACAGTATATTTTACTTATTTCACGGTTTATATAATTTTATTTTAGGTACTAAAAATATTTTATCGTAACAAAGTAATAACTACACAAAATCACAAATCGTTTTTTTGGTTTTTATTAATATTATTAATACACAATTTAAACAATAAATAAAAACTAAAACATACCTTGTGTGATGTTGAATAGAAATTAATATGCCTTAATACACGGCACTTCAAGCGAATATTCGCCGATATGTAGTACATTCTCTTTGAGTAATGTCTGTGATATTGTTTACATTAATTACGGCAAAAATTGATAACAGTCGCAAGTAAATTCAGTCCGTTCGTTACGAAGTTTATAAGCAATATGTTTGTATTAAAGTGTCATCCCCAACAAGGTTCCTTCAGAAAATACAATCGCTGTGACGTATTTATTATCGTGTGATTATGATAGGAAGTATTGTATTTGGAGAATGCTTCCACAACTTAATCGATACAAATTGCTATATTTTTATTGGTTGCTTTAATTAATCACAGATTGGTTGATAAAATAATATTTTTCAAGACAACTGAAAAGTCAATACGCTTTAAAAGTTAACATGTGCGAATATTAGGTATCCTAGACTGGACTCCACTAGGTACTAGTAAGAGTCAGAGATTGTTACAATTGTAGTGCTAATAATGATTGTTATTACAATGAAGAATGAACTTATGATGAGTAAAAAAAATCTGCGTGGCAATCCTGCCAGGAGTCCAACCCGGAATCCTGGTTTAGAATCAGGCTGTTCGGTGGTAGAACCTCTATTCGGTTCGCCCGGGTACCATCGCCATACCTATTTCTGCCGCTAACAATTTTATTGTATTAAGCCTCAGGATTAACAACGTATCTGTGACCAACTTCGAGTGAAACAAATACTGACGATTATTAAACTAAAAACTAACTAAAAAAAACTAAAAAAATAAATAATATTTATTAACAGCACTAACCCACACTAGCAGCTCTTACTTCCATTCCACAGTCCGCTAAAACTACTAGGTTACCCTCCTACAGTGTCATTATATCCCAAGTTTATCCCAGTAGAGGATGCAAGCTCGGCATTGCAAGCGCGTTTGCTATCCATATTGTCATAAAAAAACATAATCGTATTCCGAGAGAAGTGCTAGTTTGCCCAAGGAGTTGAAAGGTTCCCTGAAGTGTTTTCAACAACATCTTTAATTCAAATCGTCAATTTTCAAGAGGTCCTTCAGATTTTAAATTCGTTGACAAAGATTGGAAAGACAGGGTATTTCATTTATATTTTTATTTATCTGTTGGCCATAGGTGATAGTAGATAAACTAGTACCTACCTAACAAAAAGAAAAATGTGATATTCGGGAAGTCACTAGTTCTATCCAAGTTCTATTTGGGTTTGATTACCGGTCGTGGCAGTTCTTTTTACTGACTTCTTTGGTAATTATGTTTTTGTTTTGTTGTACCTTAACAATAAAATTATATTACTTTTTAATAAATACCTCTGGCAATAAATGTTTGGCACTAGCTATTTGGTATACCTACCTACATACAAATCTCAATTTTTTTAATAGGTATTTGCTATTGTTCACTGACAGGCGTAATAAGGCCTATAATAACTATTATAATAAGTGCATTCAAGCATTTGGAGTAATTTGAAGCTTACGATTCGTAAGTTACGAAGTTTCTGTATTCCAGTGGAGTGACTCCACATATTATTATGTGGAGGAGAAAACCTACTCCAGTCCAGACAGTGTTGACAGGTCCAAAACTAGATTACGGTTTATTTATTTCCATTAAATGCCGTAAATTCTAATAAAACACGGTAGCTTTAAATATATTTGATTTTTTCTGTGCTTTTAAGTACGGTAAAATGTACTAAAAACGATGAAAATCATTACGGTATATCTAAGCTGAAGAAGGTAGATCTGGCAACACTGACTGTTGCTGGTAAAGGCTCAATAGGCCGTATAGGCCGCGGCCTAGGGGCGGCAGCGTCCTAGGGGCGCGGCGGCAGATTTCAAAGTAAGCTTACTCGATTTCAGAGGATAAAACGTCAAACAAGTTCGCTGATTTTCTAATGGTTTTTTATATTGATACGTTTAATTCCTATAAAAACTCAACCCTATCGAAAATTATCAATCCTGGGTACCTACCTGTTATTGTACCTATTTTATCTATATTATTATACTATTTAATTATTACTTTAAAAAGGTACATGGTATGGGGCGGTAGAAACAAATTGGCCTACACTCATAAAAAATATAAATCCGGTACTGCTTTGGGTACTACCCACCATTCACTATAAATGAGTCTCGACCACCCACGGGTCTCGCTCGACTCTCAAGCCATCGAGTCGCATAAATCGGCGGCCAAATTCCTGATTGACCACACATTTTATGGAAATAGCCGTCACAGTAGCTGACGAAGTGATTATTTAAGTCCATTTCTCTGTGTTCTATGCTCCACCTGATTCTTTTTTATTATATTATGCTTCTTGGAACCATGGAGGACACTCCATGCTTGGAAGGTTTCAGAGGATACTGCTGGGCTGGATAGGATAACTAACTAATAAATTAATAACTACCTCTATGCTTGGAAGCATAGATATTGAGTACTATATCTATGCTTGGAATGGAAGTCTTGGAACGAAACAAAAGCAAAGACAAGATAGACTGACATGACCATTGAGGTTTATGGAGCGACCCTACCTACGAAAAAAACGTGCATACCTACACAACCGAAACATGGCGGTTTTGTTCCTACTAATGTCCACTTTGACGTGACTTTGATGTTCCTTTGTCAAATTAGGTTTTAGTAGTTAGTACCTTAGTACTTTAGTAATAAGTCACAGTTTACATTGTAGTAAAGAGAAACACAAAATGGCGAACATAGCACACGTCTGACGTCTTGAAAATTTGACAGTATAGCGAAACTGTTGCGTATAGAGTTGGATTGTTTTTATTTCATACGTTAGACAAGGACGCCATTATGTTTATTATTTCGTCTTTTCTATATGACATTATAACAGGTCCTCTTTTATTTCTATATCAATGCAAATGGGTCATTTTGACCGCTGTGAACGCACCCTCTATGACATAACCAGTGTTACCAACTTAGTGAAAATTCCACTAGATCTGGTGGTTTCGACACCCCTTTCAGTGAGCATATATTGGTTTTAGTGGCTAGTGGATTTTCTAGTGGAAAAGATTTTTTCATTTCGTGGTAGGGCATGACATTCAACCACTTAGAACTTTTCACAAAATTACTCTCGTCATAGAGAACGTTTGGATTTGAAACTAGCGTACAATTCTTGGTTGCGTAGGGAACACTACAGAATTCAGGTAGTGAACAGAAACTATTTTCGGGTCTTCTCCGGAAATAGTTTACTACTACTAATGAAAAAACTTTGATTATGAACCTTATGTATATAACACAAGTGAAAAAATGAATATAGTACACAAAACGGAGAAACCGAATGAAGCTAGAGCTTCTATCATCAATTATAAGCAAAATATGCTGCAATAACTACACATAACCAATTAATATAGTACAAAAAATTGGAACTAAAGAAATTTATTCTTCGTAATCTACGATCGTAGATGAATCCAATTCTTCTAAAGACTTCTTTAACAACTTATTTGACAAATTCAATTCAAAAAATCAAATTAAAATTTAAAAAAATCATTAAGTTAAAATTTAAAAAAATCTATTGAATTAAATTCAATTCAAACTAATTTATTTATGCAAATATCACTATTCACTTATGCGTGACATTTTATTTTTATTAGTATAAACTACAATAATATTTTTTATTGGTTCTCTGCATTTTCTGGTGGTAAGTTTAGTGGGATTGTTAAAATAAAGCTGGCAACACTGGACATGACATGACATGAATGACATGACATGTTGTGATGACAGTTCTTTTTTGCGTGTTATGGGAGGTGGTCGTGTGTTTCTGTGCTGATTATTCGATAATGTCGATTCTGATTCAGCGGCCGGTGTAATGCTAACAAAACTATTATCGTAGATTTTCGAGATATTAAATCTTGAGGGTGATATCCTTTATGATTCTTTACAAATGATGTATTAAATCTAACACAAATCGAAAAAGTTTTATGATGGCACGTTTCCTGTCGGACGATAAATTGGAAGGATTCGAAAAATATAAGGTGTGTATAATTCAATCGATTTCATGTACCTACAGCCTTAATAAATTTTATTGTGAAGGATACTGGATAAGTTCTGCATTCCGTGATTTGTGTATGCTGTTTTGACCAATTTCAAAATCATGCATTTAAAAACAGTATAAATTATTATGCCAACTGAAATGGTTGAAAGATACAACTTTTTATTGCAAAGTTTCATACATAGAAATTAAGATGAGATAAATTCCAATTGTATAAATACATTGTTATGTTTTACTTTGTTTATTTACAGTACAATTCTGTGGACACAAGCATACTAAGCAACTATGTGATGCACCCATTTTGGAACTGGTGTGTCCAGGTATGTGCATATTATTCATTAAATGGAAATTTCTTTGTAAGGTTTTTTTAACTAATAATAAGATATTATTGTAGAAAAATATCACACACTCAGTGGAAAAAAGGCATAAGATGAAACTTGCAATTTTACAGGATGTCAAAAAAACTGTTAAAATATCAGTAAGTAGTCTAAGGACAGGAATTTACATTACGATTTCTTGCACAAAACCGTCAAGATTAATGATGAAAATTTAAAAAAAAATTAGCATATTCAGCTTTTGTCCCTCTTTCCAATTATATTAATAACTAAAATTCAACATGACGGCTTATGCTTTTTTCCACTGAGGGTGCGATATGTAAGTATATTGTGTACCAAAGTGATAACAAAATATTAACATGATTGCAGTTTTGCCCGGTGTGGGTGGCACCCAACCTGCTTACATTTACTGGCTTCCTCCTGACGGTCCTTAACTTCCTCCTGTTCTCCTATTATGACTATGGGTTCCACGCCCTCACCGAGGAGAACGTCACCAACGATACCATTCCTAGCTGGGTGTGGGCTGTCTCCGCTGTCAATCTTTTTGTCGCGTACACATTAGGTGAGCAAAAAAGAATATGTTATTTGACTGAATTAACTATTGTTGATTGTCATTTATGTAATAGGTACTTGCTATCAAATATACCTATTATTATCAGTAATGCTGTGACTACAGTGTTACTAAGTTAGCACTGAAAATATGTATATATGTACATAGCTCTATAAGTACCTATTACTTACATGAGAATATTGCATAGATCATTATTACATTATTGTATTGAAGTTAATGAAAATTTAAAACAAAAATATTGACAATATAGATTCAGTTGTTGCTTACAATCAGTTGTTATCACAGAAGCCTTGGATCTATAACACCAATAACTAATTATACATAACAAAATATCAGTAAAATGATCATGCGTAAATCCTGAATATTATTTATTTTATAATGGTTCAAATATTTGTTTCACTTTCAATTTGATATTTGTATGTTTCAGCATAATTATACATCCTTCAGATTATTAGATATACACTACTACATAATCCTATTCATACAGGCTGTGATCCCAATTAAGTTAATCCCGTTAATGTAACAAATTTTTCATTAGTTCAGTAGCTTTTGAGTTTTCGTGGTGTGTATCCTTTTGATTGTATTTATGTATGTTACTGTGTAAACAATAAGGACTGGGCTTAAAACAAAGCACTTATATTGGTCATTTCACCACCAGTTGCTCATTTTTATTTATTTATTTAAATACAAAGATATTATATATTAAGAAGAGGCAGATACGTCATAAGCGCGCGCGTTGTGTGACTCAAAAAGTTCCCAATTGGGAACTCTTGTGATTAGTCTGCGTCGAGCGCAATCACGAGCGTGGCGCATCGTAGGTTCATACGTCCTTACGAAAATAAATCAAAATGCCATCGTGTGTGTTTCGAAAGTGCACCAATTATGACTCCAAGGTCAACAAAACACAAGGAATCTCATACCTTATTTGAGTACGCTAAGATACTTAGATTATTTAGTCTATTTCAATTATTTTTCTAAACAATCTAATAACTCATGCAAAGACGCCATATTCAGATGAAGAAAGAGATAGCGATCTAGTTTTGACGCAAGAGCGACAAAGACCGTAGCCTATATAGATTGACGCGAGCGACAAACACTAGCTGTCTTTTTCACTACATATTATGGTTTTAGTAAGGCCATCCTTTTTACATAATTTGCCAATGTACTAGTGATTGGTGTAGGGAAACAAAAGATAAACGTGTATGTGTTGTAGCTGTTTTCGGAACAGATTTTTCGGTCGATTTGTAAAGGCATAACGTATCTATATTTATTTAAACATCTTTGTTTAAATACTTTTTCATGACCAATTATGAATTCCCCTTTTCAATAATTTTTTTCACTGTTTTTTTTTAATTCAAATGGGACCACATGACAAGCACCACAGCTTTAGATTAAAAAAAGAATCATCAAAATCGGTACCCCCAGTAAAAAGTTATGAGGTAACACAAAAAAAATACAGTGGAATTGAGAACCTCTTCTTTTCTTGAAGTCGGTTAATAAACGCGAAGGACCCGGTTTTAAATTTAACTAAATGGTTAATAAAGAAGTAATTGGTGATGATATCAATATCTACCCGGACTAAAAAAAGAAGTTCTACATACGTACCTATATACAGCAGAAAGAGTTCGACTTCGACTATTCTTACGAAGATGCAATGATGCACAGGGATTTAGTAAGAAATTCAGAAACATGATGAATTAGCATACACACGACATACATCATTATATAAATTTTGGAGACGATCATGCTCATTATGTGGAACTTGGAGATCAAGATAATGACGAATGATTCAAGATTTTTTTTACGTTTGTTTACGTGATGTCCGTTTTATTCATACGTCCTTTTAAACTGTGCTGTAAAGTTATTTACCAAACCCAATTTTTTTTTTAAGATTTGCATCATCATCGAAAATAAAAATTCAAGGATACATAGTGCTTTGGCTTGGCCACACAGCATTGCTTGCTTAGTTTTATGTATTCCCCTGAACCTTATACTGTAACTCTAATAAACAAAGTTAATTATCGCAGGCGACCGCGGCCGACCTCGATAAATCGGTAAACCTTTCAATTATTTACAATACAATGTTGTTATAGCAGACACGTGGGATTAATGAACGCTGACCGCTAATCGCTAATGACATCAAATTATGTACTGTAATTATACGTATCTTACATTTTTAGTAATTTCAGTTGCTAAGTCGCGACGGTAATATTACCTCACTTGGCTTGTTACTTAAATTCCAGCATACTGCTATTTAAACTATTTTAGTCCTGTTGTTTTTTCTGCTATAGTTTGCAAAATCTGACCTTGCGTTTGCATAGCTTGCATAGCCACTTGCTATTAGTTGGATTCAGTCCTGGATTTGTCAATAGGCCGTATAGGCCGCGGCCTAGGGGCGGCAGATTTTAGAAGATGATATATTATAGATGATTTTGCTATTAAAAAGTGTCGCAAAAAATTGTAATACTTTTTTTTACCCACTTTCTTAGTGACTATTCAGTGCCTTCCTTACTATGAATGGAAAATTATTATTTTAGAAAGGTACATGGGGCGGCGGAAATAAATTGGCCTATACTCAAAAAAAATATAAATCTGGCACTGGTTGGATTGGCAGCTCGGTGATGGCCAACTGGCCAAGTGTTTTTTACCCGACTGCCGAGGAAGGTTTATGTTTTTCGCGCGTAGTTTGTATGTATTTATGTATGTGTGTAATATTCTTTATTACCTCGTATCTTCCAAACCGCTGAACGGATTTATATAATGAAGATATCGTTAGATTCGTCTTGATAACCCAAGTGTTCTTCTTCTTACATATGTGAAATAAAAAAACAAATATGGTGGCTCTGAGATGCCATTGTTTGAAGTATCAGAAAATAAAAATAAAACGAATAATGCAATATGGGTATCAAATTAAAGAGCTCACCATAAGGATTTCAAAAAGGTATATCATGTAAGGTTTTTTGCAGCAAGCGGTTTTTTTTTTAATTTTTAAATTAATGCTAGTTTTTTGTATTGCTAATATTGCTATAGACCATCGATTTGTACCTATTACTATGATAGATGATGTGCGACTGTTCATTTAAAAATTATAATTAACCAAAGTGGTAAATGACGTTGTACATTTTTTTTAACATAATCTAATCGTGCAACAAAAATATTTGTTCCTATAATACTGGTTAATACCAGCATGTTTCGTTATACAAATTATTTCTATTCACAACAAAACTGATTAATATAATGCATACACAAAATGTTTATCTATACAAATTATAGACGCAATCTATTATTTGTTTAATCAGTTGTATCCGATAGGCGTTAGTAACTCGCCCGACCAATGATACGGATATAACAAAACCAAAGATTTATTTCAATGTATGTACGAGTATCGTACGATATTGTCGTCATACAGTGTATAGAGATATCGAACTTACACTATAATTCTGAGACTATAATATTATGTATACCTACCACCGCGGTGCACCGGTAGGCTGCATTTCACTTGAAGGCTTGTTTCTGACTAAATTACTAATTAGAGATATCCTGAGATTTGCGTTGTCTATAAAAGATATTGAGGTGAAGATAATCTGACTGTTGACGGGCGTGGCGCAGCCGATACCAACTCCATTCCTATACCCGACCCTCTACATGCCATAAATTCGATACAATCCGATTTGACGTGGCTGTTACATACATACATAGTGGCGTAGCTTGCCCTAAACAGGCCCTGTATCAATTAATTTGTTGAGGGGCCCCCGCTCCTATTTTAGCTGTCAAATTGAGGAAGAAAAAACCAGGCAAGTGCGTGTCAGGCCACGCGCAATTTAAAGTACCGAAGTAGTAATCGATTATTAGGTACTCATTAACTACTTATGCTAACATAGCCGTGATAGTTTTCCTTGAAATTCATCATATAACCTATTTTTGTGAATTTTTCACTTGCAACCGTTTGGCTTCTAACCAAAATTATCACTTTAAAGCCAAATGTTTCGCAAACGGACCCCTAATTCCAAAAATGGTCTTAGAGTCTTAGAAGACCCATACTATTTTTGAAAAACCTTTTCACGATACGCCACACTATAGGGTACCCGACGAATAAAAATTCATCCTCACGTTACCTGTAGGGGAGGTACCATGAAAAATAAATTTTTTTCAACATTTTATTTCACGATTCTGGAGTTTTAATAAATCTACTGTATAATATCCATGCTAAATTACAGCTTTCCTAAGGGTCTCGGCGCTTTGCTTCGGACAGGCGGACGGACATGACGAAACTATAAGGGTTCCGATTTTACTTTGGAACCCTAAAACTAGGGCCACTGGCCACGTTTTAAATGTCGTAGTATGTTGATAAAAGAGTGATAGCCATTGCTAGTTGGGGCCCCTGAGGGCTGGTACGGCTGCAGCTAACGCCCCTGTTTTTCCTATCTTCATAGAATCATAGTCTATAGTGTCTATACCATTTATTTGTGGTAGAGAATTAAATGACATTGGTCTGTTCTAAAACAGAAGCTTGCCTGGTGTGTTCACACGCTGCTATTTAATTTATTTAAGAGTTAAATTCTATAAATGCTTTTATTTATCGACTAGCTGTTGCCCGCAACTTCGCATAGGAAAATTACTTCTTTGATGGTAGAAAAATTTTCCATACAAATTTCATCGCACTTCCCAGGGAAACCTTTTAATTTTCCGGGATAAAAAGTATCCTAAAATATGACCCGGAGTATTAGTAACAATTTTCCCAATTTTCATTGAAATCCGTTCAAGGATTTTCACGTGATGCCCGGACAGACAAACAGACAGACAGACAATAATTCTAAAAAAAATATTTTTGTGCTCAAACACGTTATTGAAGTGCCCCCTAATCAAAATTTTTAAAAGTATTCAATGTACAGAAAATTTTCCCTTTGAGTTTTATTATATGGAAATGAGCGATGTTCGTTTTCAGAAGTTGTTTTGTGAAATAGAGTCCAAAACACAAGTTTGCTAAATCACATTTTGTATCTAATTAGCAAAACACGTGTTTAAGAATTGAACATATTGAATGATTGACATAAATTATTTAGCGCAGTAATGTTGCACTACTTACTTTACATTTATGATCTTACCGTTGAATGTCAATTAAATTATGATTAATGAATAGACCGGTACCTACCTCATACTTCCTCCGTAAGCAGCATTTGTGTTTGACTTTGAATTCAACTCGTGCCAAGAAATTAATATATTTATTGATAAAATTCAGTTTAATATAATTATATGAAGAGTGATGCAATATTATTATGACTGCGAGGAACAATACCGAACAAAGGTCAATAACGTGTGTCGTTGTAGTGTATGCTGACTTCAACATTCCTCTGTTAATTTTCGATCAAATAAGTAGGTATGTTTTAAGTTTAAGTAATAAAAACAAATAAGTAAATCTTAACTATTTATTCATATTAAAGCGACTTATTGTTTTTATTGCGATCAAAAAATATTTGATTCATGGTTAATTTATGGATTTAATAATACTTAATAAAATCGTAGTTTTGTTTATTTGAGAATTAAACATAAACTACGCTTAATTTGCCACATTAATTCAATATCAGTTCACATACATAAAATTAAATACTAACATTGAATAGTTAGTAGTTAGGTATGTTGTGATCTGATAACATTCTATACTTAGTGAGACGCGATAAAGTTGCGGCAATCCGTAATTCCGTGTGTAATACAGATGTTATCTTAATGTGTCACTATTAATTAACGTTTACTATGTTGCCCTTAATAGTAAGTTAGGCCTTCTTAAACTACATCCCTGTATTAATTTTAGCCCTATCCTATTTTAAAAGATAAAAAAATGCATAGTTTGTGTGTGTGTTTTTAGCCTATTAATACAAAAAGCCGCATCTAATATAAACAATTATGTTGTCCAATGTACTGTTTATATTAAAAAATACATACACAATACTTAGTATATTAGTTCATTGCACCATACAATATACAAAAAACATAATTTTTGGTAAATATGTAAAACTTTAAAAAAGTTATGATAAAAACATCATCATGAAAGAAGTCTCGTAACACTTTTTAAGGAAAATGGACCAGAATAATAATATAGCATTGCAGTGTTTTTTTATGTAATGAGGGCAAACGAACTACCATCTAGATCACAGCGATACATGAGATCATAGCAATGCTACCATCTCGTGTTTCATGGACATCAATGATATTAAAACTATGTCGTGATTGTCATACATAATTCTGTTACGTAACAAACCTCTAAGAGGCCTTTCATTAATTACGTAGGGGTCCCGAGGGGGAAGGAAAATGTCCATACCTTGGTAAAGCCATTCTTACATAACGTACCTTTAGAATTAAAGTGGCTTATCTAAGAATTTTAAGAAAATGACTTTTAAACATTGAATGGCATAAAAACATATCGCGCCTTTATAATTGTATCCAAAATTCGTATTTTTTGGTAAACGCCAAACATGTAATTGAAGAATTGGGCATTTTTTATTATTTATTGGGCACATAATACATGTTTTTATGCCGTTCAATGTATAAAAGTCATTTTCTTAAAATTCTTAGATAAGCCACTTTAATTCTAAAGATGCGATAATATTTTACGAGTCGAAATACTAATATTAAAGACTAAAAATCTTTGATTTAAAATGTATGTGTTTTTGTGCAAATTGATCCTTTTCTAAAACTAGATTAAATCTTACGTAAGAAGAAAAGGTAGAGGGGTCAAAAATAACAAAAACAGACAAAATTTTCCTTACATTTAATGGACCCTAATAGGGTTGTAGTAAAGATTTTAGTTAGGTATGCAGCACTGATTATTCGTTAGTAAGGCGACTGTGGAAGTTAGGACGGCTAGCCACAAATGTATTGAATTTCTCAATGCTAGGAGGTATGATGACGTTCCAGACCACAGAACATCTAATAATTAGTTAGAAAGGAATTGTGGGCAAGGTAGGCGCGCCAATACTGTGATCAAATGCGCACATCGCACAAAAACACACGATTGCGCTGTTTAGTGACTCGCAAACTCCAACGGAGAAAAGTATTGCAAAATACTGCGACTTAATTACGTAAAAATGCCTTCATGTGCGGTAATTGGAAAAAACTTTGTTTCGGAGGCCATGATGAAATATGAGTCTGTCGACGGAGTAAGTAATTTCAATCAAAAAGTATAAAAGTATATAATGAATAAGTATACCTTGCGAAAATAAATACCGATAAAAATTTATCGACAATCAATCCCTAGCTACAGAGTCACGCCTACTTCACACAACATAACAATCCTCGTGCGTATTTGTTCATTTTCGTTAGTAGTGTTTATTGAAACGGCGACAGCGGTTCCCATACAAATTACGTGCTATGCCCCTTCTAACTAATTATTAGATGTTCTGTGTTCCAGACGGTATCGACGGCAAGCAGGCGCGGCGCACGGGCACCAGCGGGCCCCTGGGGGAGCTGTTCGACCACGGACTGGACAGCTACTCCGCGGTGCTCATACCCACCTGTCTCTATAGCATATTTGGAAGGTAAGAGTAATCGTAATCATTGTTTACCTCCACCAATCCGCACTGGAGCAGCGTGGTGAAGTAATGGACCATTAATGGGGTGAAGGCAATCATCATTACAAACGTTAGTTGATCACCACGCTCGCCAAGTGTGATTGACAGACTTCACATGATTTAGAACTTTGTGGAAAACTAAAATCTCAAGATTTTCGCTATTATTTAATAACGAGATGTTACAAACAATGTAACATGTAACAATGTAACCTTAGGAACAAACAAAGATAAGAAAATTTGCAAAAGCAGTAAGAAAACTGGCCTTAAGCGACGCTATTGCTTACTATAATCTAAAATTTTAACAATAAAATCGAGTTCAAATGAAGTACATCCTTTCCAATAACAATAACAAAAAATATAAAATCGGTTCACCCAGTCGAAAATTCTGAGGTAACAAACATAAAATTAAAAAAAATATATATACAGTCGAATTGAGAACCTCCTTTTTTGAAGTCGGTTAAAATTATGAGAATATACAATAAGTATATTATAATAGTAATAAAAAAAATTTTTAGAAAAATCATTAAATATTAACAGTGACTTAAATCATTTATTTGCAGGGATGAACTAAGTCCGCTACGGTTTTTCTTCGTGATATGGAATATATTCCTAAACTTCTACCTCACGCATTGGGAGAAATATAATACCGGAGTAATGTTTCTGCCGTGGGGATATGACTTCACAATGATAGTAAGTACTTTACTTATTTATTCATTTACACTTTATTATACCCTTAAAGCTAAGTAGCACAAAAGATACAACATAAGTCTGATTTACACGTATTAAGTAGTTAACTAAATTTTAAGTAAATTAATATGTTTAAATGGACAATTTAGTAACTTTTTAGTTAAAATTTAGTTATCTACTTAACTACTTAATACGTGTAAACCGGACTTTAATGCTATAAAGCATTCTCTGGTCGATCTTTGCAGCTTTGGTTTAAACAGAGAAGTCAGAGAACAGCAAAGGCGGTACAAGAATACTTTTAATGAGGATTTTTCTCCACATTAGTGCTGATGCCAGTTTTGTCATGTCATTCAATAGTTTAGGAAATTTTACGCCACAATTTTGTTTTTCTGTTCCAAATAGCTGAGACAATGTCACTGAAATTTTCAGGATTTTTTTCTAACTGTACAAGAAAGAATGCATTAAGTAGGAATAATAAACCCAAGTTAAGAATAAATTTGACCTCGAGGGAAATAGTTTTTAAGGATATAAAAATGAAATTTTCAATCTGTACTTGGCCAGTGTGGTGGAATGTGAGAATGAGATGAGTTTTGCGATTTTGACCTTGACCTTTGTGTCAGGGTTCCTGTGTGTTGCTGCTGGTGACGTCAGTGACGGGGCCGCGCGCGTGGCACGCGCCGCTGCCGGGCGGGCTGTCCCCCGGCGTCTGCTTCGAGCTCGTGCTCTACTTCTCCGCCATGATCACCAGCCAGACCGTCATCCTGTGGAATATTTATAAGTGAGTCACTTTGGTATTAAATCTATGAGTTTGTTTCAAGCACTTTTTCTAGTTTATTTTTTTATATTGTTAATAAAACATGATTTTGGATGAACCAATTTCGATTTCAAGATTTCGACCAATCATAGGCTTGATTGACCTTAAGACACTTGTGGTATGTCGGTGGCTAACTTCGACCAATAAAAGGGCGCAAATATTTTATCAATATCACGTGATCCTCAGGTATCTCTTCAGGTACTTCTTCGAATCTTACCGTCCAATTGTATATGTCACTGGAAAATAATAAGAACCGTAAAGTTATTTTCCTAGGAAAGCGAAAATGTGCCGTAACATAATATGTCTCGTATAGAATCCTACGAAAGTTTATGAATTTCTTATTTTTTTCCGGTGACATATACATAAGGGAACATACCAAAACCACGTGCCTCATTTAGGGGGGGAGGGGGGTCTTCAAAACACCACGATTGGTCACAGAGGGGAGGGGGGTTTAGGTTTTTGTCACGTAGTCAATATTTTAGCAACCATTGCGCCACAAAGTCGTCAAATATAAGCAAAATTATTTTTTTTAACTCTGTTTTTGCAAAAAAGTATTGAAAACCGTATTTATCAATTACCACGTGAAAACTAGGGGGAGGGGGGGGGTCTTCTCATATACTACGGATGGTCACGAAGGGGGGGGGAGGGGGTAAAAAGTTGGAAAAAATGGGCTACGTGGTTTTGGTATGTTCCCTAAAGTTCTTGGTAAAAACCAGATTGGAATTTAAATAATTTAATTTGAATAATATTTAAATTTGATGAACACTCGAGGTCGTACCGCGACAAGAGCGGCAAGATGCGATCCCTGGGGGAGGCGTTGCGGCCGCTGGCGCCCCTGGCCGCGTTCTTCGCGCTCAGCACCATGTGGGCGCTCTGCTCGCCTAGCGACATCATCAGCAGGGCGCCGCGGCTCTTCTATATACTCACCGGGACTATATTCTCCAATATTAACGTGAGTACCTTTCCATAGTCAATAACATTAGAAAAATTTGCTTAATTAATCACTTTGCCAGGAAAACTCAATATTCATACTTTCCTATAAAAATAAAAATAAATTGTGTGTCAGCTCTGACGCACGACTGGAGTTTACTCCTTAAGATCGATTATAAAATATATAGATTAGTAAATCAGTAACTTCTTGATTGTAAGTCAGTAACAACGCCATCTAGATTCTTGGTTTATAGTTTGTAAAACTAACGTAATGTAACGGTTTGATTTTACTCATCATAAATTTTCATACCCCGGTCTTATACATATATGAAAATCGATTCTTAAGGAGGTAAACTCCAAAAATGTAATGTAACAAAATTAACCTAAAAATACCCTCACGCTTCTTCGTCATCATTGACTGATTGGAAGAAAAGGCTGTTTCCATCATTTTATTTGAACGTATATCTGATGTATTGTTTGATATGTTGTTTTAAGACTGATGTGGAAGAGGGAGTCCTTCTGGCACAGGTATTTCAATACTTAAAAGGATTCGAACATTTGTAAAGTTTCCTGTAATCACAGACTTAAAAGAACAGACGTCACCTTGTCTTATCGAGAGTGACGCCGCTCGCTTACCATGTGTGCGTAATTTTTAGTGCGGTCCGACGCGGTACTGGCGGCTGATTAATAACAGCATGGTGTCAATGTGTGTGTGTGATACTTGTACGAATAGAGGAGTGTTATTACTAAGGTATTACTAATTGGAACGAAGTTCCTTATCGCGCGTTGTGAATGAGGGCTAGGCGGAAAATTTCGACACTTTTTGATTTTGCGAATGACCACACCTCTTTTTGAAGTGATTCAGACAGTTTTACAGAGATGGCGCTGTAATGGCGCTGAATAAACCCGAACCGAACCGATGGTGTTCGGGGTGTCTGTTCTATATGCTAGTAATAGTACTTCAATGTTAAAATGATATATTATTTACAAAGTATTCTTTATTATTTGAATTCAAATCATATTTGACATTCCAAGTTTCTACAATGGCGCTGTACAACAAAACAATACTTAAATCGAAAGGAACTTCGTTCCATCCGAGTATCCTTTGACACCTCTCATTTTTTTATTCTTTTTTTAAGTCTGTGCCCGTAAAGGTCCAGACTGAAAAATCAGCGCTGTGCTGTCATGACTTATGTTGTGCAGCACGGCTCATGCTGAGTCTGGGCCTGTTCGGGGGACACGCTGCAGTGCAGGCGCCTGTATGATTTTATGTAGCCTGTAAAATTTTGTTGTATTTTTTTTTATGCCCTCGAATAAATGTATTTTCATTTCAAATGTATTTTCATTTCATTAATATTTTGGTGAATAAAGTTATTATTATTATTATGTCGGGCAGTGTCGGCTGATAGTGTCCCAGATGAGCGACACGCGGTGCGAGGTGTTCAACGGTCTGCTGGTGCCGTACGCGCTGGGGGCGGGCGCGGCCGTCGCGGGGGCGTTGACCCCGGCCGGCGAGCTGCAGCTGTTGGCCGCGCTCTGTCTGCTGGCCACACTCGCGCACGTGTACTACGGCACCAGAGTGGTAAGTCACCACTGTGATAACTGCAATGATATTATATACAAGATATGCCAAGATGGCGCTGAAATTATGTCAGTCGAATTTATACAAGTGTAGCGATTTTAATTCAGACAGTTGATAGCTGCCTCTGAGTGAGGCCGTCTAGCTGTCTTCTTCACTATTATGGTTTTAGTAGTGCCATCCCTTTTACATAATTTACCAATGTAATAGTGATTGGTGTAGTGAAACAAAAGATAAACGTGTGTGTGTTGTAGCTCTGTCGGAACAGATTTTTTGGTTGATTTGTAAGGGCATAACGTATCTATAGTTTAATATCATTGGATAACTGTGATGAGCGACACGCGGACACAAGAACTAAGACTAAGGCTGCGGGCACGAGATTTGCGACGGGCGGCGCGATGGCGGTTGCGGGGCGGCGGCGATTTGAAGCGATGGAATCAACAGTATGGCGTACTATGGGACCGGGCACGAGACCCGCGATTTCGAGCGGGGCGATGCGCGGTGCACGGGCGGCGCGGAAGAGACGGGAACAAACTAGATTGATAGTACATATAATTGTCTTGAATTATAATTTTAAAGTAATGGAAATTTATAATGAAGAACTTATTTCGTGTATTTCATCAAAAGCTGCTATATGGGACAGTAAAAACTTGCACCATATAAATATTCTCTAAATATTCTCCAAAATATAATCAAAATGTACTCATTCTCGTATAGTTTTAATATTTTTTGAATGACAATTTTCTACTCTTTATAACTACATAATTATAAAGAGTAGAAAACTTTATAATTAGTTTAGCTTTAGGCTAAAGTAGAAAATTAGCCTAAATTACTTCTCCCTTTATTTATTGGATGAACACCATTTCTTGGTAATAATAATTCAGCTCTCATCAGGATACTAGGCTCCAATAATTCTCTTCGACGTAAACTCATGTTTTTCACAACGATGTTTGGCACAAAATGAAACATGTAGGTACCTCCATTTGTATGAAAACCAAGCGTCACTTTTTTCCGAAAGTTACTTTACGCCATCGCTTCAACAATAAAAGTATAAATAAACAGATTATAATATTATCATTCTTCACAACACTACTTTGGCGCGATTGACCGACCGTTTTCTCGTGCCCCGCAAGACACCGCTGCTAATCGCCCCGCGCCGCGCCGCGTCGCAACCGCCATCGCGCCGCTCGTCGCAGATCTCGTGCCCGCAGCCTAAAACTAAACTAGAGATTTGTTTGCGGATGAATGGTCGGTAATATTGTCTGAATGCTTAAAGTTTTGTGAGCGAGAAGTATGTGTTATTTATAATTAATGTAATTGGTTGTTACCGTTTTAATTATAGTAAATAAATAAATAAATAAATAAAGACCTAATGTTCCGTTTACACGTAATAAGTACTTCAGTAGATAGCGTTGTTAAGCAACACTATACCGAGCAAAGTTCGGTCATCCGGGTACTAATGCCATTAACATGGCCTTGCCCCTTTTAGCGAACTAACTGTTGGCCATTAATAACGCGTTAGGACACAGACTACTGGCGATAGCGGCCAATGGTAATTATGATGTACATTTATTATATTTTAGTTTTATTTCCAGGTTCAAGAAATGTGTCAGCACTTCGGCATTTCGTGCTTCCACATCAAGCCAAAGATGAAGTAACTCTGCACCTATGTGATTTATTTTATAAGCATTTATCAATCTGGTCGAATCTGATCTTTTAGATCGTTGTTGCCAAATTTTGTTGCCATAGGCAAATATGAAAACTAGAATAAATATTTATGGTTTTTTTAAACCTATAGTCAATTTTATTATAATAATGAACTTCTCAGGACATATCCCGGATTTCGAGGCGATGGTAAGAATACTGAGGACTTGATGTTCGAGTTAGTTTGAGGAAAGGTTTTAGTAAAATTTTAAGTTATATTATGTATACATGAGTGTATAATTTATATATTTTGGTGTGTAGTAATTGTTTAGTTTTGGGTATGCTAATGCGAAAAGTTTGATAGATTTTCTTATATTATACTGATTGCAAATGACTTATAGGTACTTGGCAAGCGAGCTCAGGTTGTGAAAATGTATCATTACCTCATGATTAATGATTTAATGGAGTTTCGTCATACAATAGGAACTTACATCTCATGTTTCAACTTTATTATTATGTGTCTTGAAGCACCTAACTAAATAATTTACGGTTCGTCCTAATATTCCATCGAACCATAAACTCTCAAAGTATATGGATAAGGTAAAGGAAATTGTTAAAGTAACACGTGCATGGATTTTATGGATGTATCAGTAGGATTGGTGTTAGTTTTTTTTAGTAATACAATTAGCCCAGTAGGCTCTGAGCCAGTTGATATGTTTGAAATGTCTCAGCAGGCCCTTATCAATTTTGGTTTTATAGTAATAAGTAATAAAATAAAATATATTCTAAAATTTTCTTATACAATAATAAAATCAATAGTGGACTTCCGGGTAAGACTTACAAGTAATTTGGAAAATGCTGACATTGCCTAAACATTTAAATTATGAATTATTTATTACAACGATGGCATTAAACGAAGCAAAAACATGTTTGTTCATTAAGTCATTTAATTTGTGTGAAAATGAAGACATTCTAAATATTAGTGACTTTTTATTTATTGTATATTTTTTATACTCCTGGCTTTTAATCTCTTTTTTGTTATCTTAGGTTTCGTTAATATAACGACTATATTGTAAATATGTATATTGTTACGACATATTGTCTTTCATGTTTTCCAAATAGTTGGGTATTTCTACACCCGCAAAGTAAATTAAACGGTAGTTTACGATAATTAATATTGCAAAAATTTTGCAATGTCTAGTAGGTATTGATGTCGTAATTGTGTCAACTTTAACCATAGCTGTTGAGTTGTTGTAGTATTTATGTAATTAGGTATTATAATGCAATATTCTTCAAGGTAGGTATCTTATTACCTACGAAAACAAATATTTACATAGTAATGTACTGATAACGTTAACCAATTCCCTCTGCACATTTTAACAGTTTATTTTTATAGCTCTTTAAGTATATTTAATAGTTAAACATAGAAACCCCATCTAACATTCGACGAAGTAAATGCATAACTGTAACAGCTAGTCAATCAAAGACACTAAAAATCAGCAGGCAAAATAAGGCCTATGTTTCTTAGTAATTAAGTTAGACCACGGCCAAATGCTTATCTATTTAGTTAAATACCAATGAATAAGTAATATGGTCGCATTCGTAATTTTCTTCATTATATGCTAATGGAGGATTCAATCTCACTATATTACAGTTATAGTTGAAGGGAAACTGTTGTTTGTATCTATTAATGTAAACAAGGGTAGTTACTTCTTACTCCAGTTTTTAAATGTGAGTTCAGACAAAATACATTGTATATTATAGGTTTACTTTTTAGCTGAAAAAATTCAATTTTGGTTTTCGCTTTCATACTTTTGTAAAGAAAATGCATCAATGCAAATAAATGGAACGATGACATTATACAGTTGGTTTTGGATTGCTAATATTAACACTATTTGGTACTTAGATATAGACAAAGTTTGGCTGTTGCATGCTATTTTAAAATCAATTTTATTCTAAAGCTTTTTAACCATTTCGATTTTTATCAATTTATTTATTGATTTAGTTTCGTTATTGTATGAACATATGGTGTGTGTATGCTGTTTATTATTTTTCTATTCACATATTTTCACATTCCAACACAAAATTTACAGAATTTTTGCGATAAAATTTACCAATCCGAAAATATGGCGTTCCACTTTACAAACTGTTTAGAAGTTCTACTGTACAAGTTTATTTTTTATTAAATATTTACTAAATTAATTATGTAGTGTATGTAGAAATATTTGTGTAGTTATCAACTGAAACTATATTATAGGTACACTTCATTCCTATTTTGTCTTTATATCTTGAACTGTGTTTATATGACTTTAACACATTCAATGCCACCACGATTTTCTAATACTTCCCAGCGATGCCGCCCTATAAAAAACGCAAACATGCTAGGTGTGCTCGCGGCACTGCAGGATGGAATTACGTAGCACGCTAGGCGTGTTCACCGGCACTGTTAAGAGGTAAAATCAAAGAAAGCGTTATTTCGGCTTCAACCGTGTTTATTGATCAGTCTTTCTCGAGTTACTGAAGAGATATTTTGTTTTTAGCAGTGTTTGTGCTTTTGAAAGTTAAATTATGGCAGTTAGTAGATTCCAAGGTAAGTATTTATCGTAATTTGATCAGTGAATTTCAACCTTTGGTTACTTATTTATGATTTTTTAGGGAAAACAAAATATGTGCAAGAAACAGTGGAATATGATGATGATGCGACGCAAGCAGATAGCCCACCCTCACAAAAACGCCCAAAAGTAGGAGGTGAGCCGATAACATATTTCTCTTATCTTGTCTTAAAACTTTTAGTGCACTTATTGTGACGTAGTGGATTAGTGTTAAATTGTAAATCATTCGGTCGGTACCTGGTACCTACTTTATGATATGCAGGTACCTATAGATAGCACATTATATTGTCAATATTAACGTATTTCATAAGGTTTTTGAAGCAGCACCGCAAGTAATTAACCGCATCAATTTTACACAAAAGAATTAAGGAACAAAAAGATTCTTAAAAAACCGACGATTGTGTTTGAAAACATTATTTGCACTGTTATATATTATCGCTAATAACACAATAAACAAGCCGTGCTGACTGCTGACGCATCTATTGTTTTACAAATAGGCTGATAACATTTCAACTCCAGATGTTTAAAACGTTATAGGAATCTGTCTACAATTCTAAGAAGTTTAGATTTTAATTTGGAGACAGTAAATGTTTTGAACTTATTGTTTATTAAATACTAGCTTTTGCCTGCGACTTCGTCCGCATAGAATAGTTAATTTGGGTTATACACTTTTACCTACACGAAGCACAGAATTTAGAAGATGAAAATATTTGCCGACGTTGTCGTTACGTTACGTTAGTATATTTTTGGTTTTTTCGCCTAATTGTTTTTTTTTTAATAAAAATGACATTTATTAAAAGTTATAGCCACTTTATACGACTTTAAATAATTGTTGATCATTATTTGCTTTCAGAATACATCGCGAACGCATCAAGCTCACCGAACTCATCGCAAGATATATTTACAGAACTACAAGATGTACCTTACTCCCAAAAATGGACATATTCGCAACAAATGGATGAATATGACAAAAAGGATGTAAACACCATGACTGACGGAAGACCAACAATTACTAAATATAAAGAAATTGGTACCATGACTGAACCAGGGTTGACTTGTAACAACAATACTAATATTGAAATTCGATGCAATGAATATTTCGGAAGTGTTGTAGCATGCGAGCTAGCAAATTATCACGGTCGCGTTCGTTACGATAAAATGAAAGCTATCATTGATATTTTTAAAGAAAAGTGAGAAATTAGTTGCCTTGATTGTTTAAAAGGTTTCTATGATTCTCTTGAGGAAAGAAATTGAGTTCCTAAGGGTTGTGATTTCAATTGAAATAATAATAGTGATTTGAGAAATCAAAGTCTTTATTAAAGCACTTATTGTGTGTACAATATTATAGTTACTACTTATGTTAAAGATAAATGTTAAAAAATCAACGTAATTAGACCAACAATATTATACAATAATTATCAATAGAAATTGTCCTTTTCTTTGATCAAATGCACATTGGAAAAATTTTTTTTTTGATAAGTGGAGTACAACTCTTACTTAATCAGTAGGTATCTATGAATAAGTTTAGTACCACTTAATATTTGTGATACGGTCTGAAACATTCCATGCACAAGCCTGGCTGTTGCGGACAGGTGTCGCAACCAAATAGCGACATTACTCTTCCTTTTTTTGTTCTCCAGCAATGTACGCATCTTTTTCGTTTGGTTTTTCCGTGATAATTTTTTTCCAATTTCATCAAGCAATGTACCTGTCTATGTAATGGGATTTGTTGTTCCCGTTCTATGTAGGGTTCCACGATGGATTTTATGACGCTTAATCGGAAATCATATAAGCTTAATTTTCGAGTTGAATACTCATTGTACAGGAAATAAGAGTTGATCATGACGATCTGCATGATGTGAATGATAACTTTTTTATACCACCGCAAAGATTTATGCTCGCACGTATAATATGATAGCATTTGGTCATGCTTATCTATTGCATTCATATTTTTATTATATTTTGTTATCATTTCTGGTTTTGCTTTACTTTGCCCCCTTCGATTAGTAATAATGTTAAAGTTGCCTTTGTATTTGCTAGAGATCGCCATGACTTCCCTCTTATCCAACCATTTAATTATACACACATTATTTTTATGTTGTATACACAATTCACCTTTTTTTAATTTTGTTTTTACAACTAATTGAGGATTATTTTTTCGAAATTTTCGTAGTGTTCCTGTACAATAAGTATTCTTATAGTATAAATCTTCTATCAAATTAACGCTTGTATAAAAATTATCCATAAATAAATGGTGCCCTACATTTAAATATTCTTTTATCAAATGCATTACCACTTTGTTAACGTGGTTTAATCCTCCCACAATAACATCAGACGCACCGCCGTACAGGTGCAGTTTCAATATTACCCCAGACTGGTCAGCTAGTGCATAGAACTTCAGACCATACTTTTTTTTTTTCCTTTCATATATTGCCTAAAGCGTAATCTACCTCTCCAAAGCATCATTGACTCATCAATAACAATATTTTTTGTTGGGTAATATAATTCTGACATTCTTTTGTTAAAAAAATCTATTATATTTTTGATTTTGCTATAACTTGTTGCTGTTTCTCCTATACTAACGCATAACATTCTTAAAATAAGTAAAAACCTATTTCTTGCCATCGTCAATGAAAATATTGGCTGATTAAAAAAAATTTCTTGTTTCCAATAATCACATAATCTATTTAGTTTTATAAAACCCATATGAAGAAGTAGGCCAAAAAACAGTTTCAACTCTTCACAACTTATTGCCTTCCACGATTTACTTCTACTTTTGTCCGCACTAGCTGACGACTTCTCGCGTTCACCGTAATTGTTAGTGCAATCTGTTAGCAATTGAAGTAACTCCATATTGCATATAGCATCAAAGTAGCCAATGGGTGTATCGACGATATCTTCTTTGAGGCCTGGAGTCTGCGTGAATGGTATTACTGGATAATCACAAGGATTACCTGGGCACCATTCACGATCGGGTACATTAATAGCAGGTACTTCTTCAATGTTCTGCACTTCCAGTTCGGGTTCCGGTTCCGGTTCGGATTCATCTGTTTCCATTTCGTCAATAATATTGTCACAGAGTATGCCATAGAGCTCAGCGTCAGTCAAACACGAAGTTGGTTCATCTCTTGGAGGAGTTGATTCCAGAGTTACCATAGCTCCTAAAGTTTCTTCTATCCCATGGTAAACCCAATTTGGGTCTTCCCATGAGCAAGATGGCATAGAATTGTCGATTGGATCCATTACCTAAAATGTAAAATCATTTTTTCAAATATCAAAAGTCATCAAAATATTATTAATATGACAGAAAATGATTAAAGTTGCAGTGTACAAATTGTGTGTACAAATACAATACGTTTAAAGTATCCCGCCAAAACTCGCAATGTTTGGACCGATTAAAGTGTATGAAACAAACAAATTATGTATCTATTGAATTTATTATACAGTGTAAACTCGTACAACAAGTGTAAATTCCATGTAACGTCACTCGATTTAACGACAAACTCTCTAAAGCATCGAAATCAATTGACTTTGGTTGGTTTAGTTTGTCTACCATACAATGATACACTCTACATAGCGTCACACTCACTCTCAATAACGACGTAAAATACCTTGTAAGTTGCTAAAATTTATAAAAACTGCGCAGCTGTGTACGTTTTTTTGTCGTTTTATTATCCTAGCCCACTATAATCTCGACAGTCGGCACCATGCAAACCGAACTTTCTAAGAAATTCATTCTTTTGTTTTCAAATTGGGATTGCTTGCACGTGTATCTACTGTTTTTGACCATGACTAATAAATAGGCGTCATTTATTTATTTATAAACACTTACACCAACATTACAGGTTATTACCCAATGCGTTGATGTCGTATACATGTCATGCATTATCTATACGGTATCATTTTTGTCAGACCTCAGTTGCTCACAAACTTTCAAACTGTAAACATGGCGAAGTAAAAGCAAAAGACGTCATACAAAAATAACAGACTATACCCAATAAGATTAAATAAGATTGTTTTTGTGTACATAACTACTAAAACTAGTCTGAAATATTTTTAGAATTCTGATTTTTCTTCTCTCCATTTAACGACACCTCTCTATAACGCCATAAAATGCACAGTCCCTTCAGTGTCGTTATTTGGAGTTTACACTGTATTTGTTAAGATTATTATTTTTCACGTTAATGAAACGAACTATGTAGGTATCTTTCACATTTATAATAAGAGTATAATTTAACTTACCACCGTTTTAAGCGAAGTAATTAGCGAAGCCGGTAAGGATACCAAATTCTTCACAAGGACAAGCTGAGCTCGTCGTAAAAACAATCACAAAAGTAACACTAGTCGGGGTCTTTGCAAGAGTAATCACAAGGTCCAATAACACAAGCGGGGGTCTATGCAAGAGAAATCACAAGGTCCAATAACACTAGCCGGGGTCTTTGCAAAAGCAATCACAGGGTCCAATAACACAAGCCGGGGTCTTCGTAAGTATAAACGTAAATCCAGTGAAAGGAAGAGATCGTAGGAAACATCCGATGTCGAACACTTCGAACACTGATGTATTTTTTTTTTTTTTTTTTTTTTGTTTCCCCTCACGGGAGGGAGGCAGAGAATGCATTTACGCATACCAGCAGAGCCGTCTCTGGTGGTTATGTGGAGACTCAATCCAAGGATGATAAAATATAGATATTTATGAAAAAATATCTATATCTATCGCCGCTCCAAGGATAATACCGCACTAAAAACTGCCTTAATGGTTTTGGTCGTACGACCTTAAAACCTTCATCTGAAGCGACTCCGTTTGAAGAGACGGAGCGCTAGCGGCGCTCCCTAGGGAGCGTCCGCTGGGTGACTACACTTTGTGTTGTCGAAGAGGTAATTGTGCCATCAAAAGGATGAGCATCATCTGGGATTGAGTCGTCTGTGTCCTTGGAGGCGGCCAGGAGGCTTTCCAGGTCAGACGAGAGCTTATTGGGTGGGTCCGTGAGGACATTGCGCGGCCTTCGTATTTGATGGCCGGTGAGGGTGGGGGCGGTGTAATCCGCTGATTCCCTAATCATGGGGTTGGAGTGTGTTTCTGAGGATTTGAAGAATCTCTCAGAGAAGTTTTTCATGACTTGTTGTATTGTGTCGAGCTCTAAGTCTCGGTGGAGATCGGCGTTCCGGACGCACCAGTGTGCGCCAGTCGCTTTTCGGCAGAATAGATTCTGGACTACTTGTAATTTGTGGACTATATTGGGAGCCGCATGTGCGAAGACAGGGGCGGCATAGAGTAGTACCGGTCGAATGCAAACCTTGAAGAGCGTTCGCTTGTTCCTGAGGGACATTTTACTTTTCCTTCCCAACATAACGTTGAGTCGGCTCATATAATAACGGGCTGTACTAGTCACCTTGTTGATATGGGGCCTAAAGGTGAGTCTAGAGTCTAGTGTTATACCTAGATATTTTGTTTGTGTCCTCCAAGGGACGGGTGTTCCCGCGAAGCGGATGGGGGGATCGCTCAAGCGTCGTTGCTTGTGTGAGAAGCGGATTGCGGCACTTTTGTCCGCGTTGACTTCGATGCGCCATTTCTTGAACCAGTCTCCTAACTCGTTAACCGAGTTTTGGACTCTGGTAAGAACTGACGACATCACCCGTCCTTTGAGGTAAAGGGCGGTGTCATCCGCAAAGAGGGAGAGTTGAACCCCTTTCTTGGGTATCGGTATATCGTTTGTGTACGATATGAATAGTAAAGGGGCTAGCACTGAGCCCTGAGGGACCCCTGCCGTTATTAGGCGGGGGGAAGAGAGGATACCTTCGTGTCTGAAACGGAAGGTACGTTGATCTAGGTAGGAAGCCACGAGTCTGACAATACGGTCTGGAAGGCCAAGGTAATGGAGTTTATAGATAAGTCCGGCATGCCAGACCTTATCAAAAGCTTTGGCAACGTCGAAGAAGACAGCGACTGTCTTATCGCGACGCGGGTAGAATCCACTAAGTATGTATTCTACTATACGGTGTACTTGTTGAGGACAAGAGTGTTTAGCACGAAACCCGAATTGGTGCGGAATGATCAAGGGAGGACCGTCCGATGGAAAGAGATGCTTTCTCATGCGGGACTGTATTATTCTTTCAAATACTTTACCCATTGCCTTGAGGAGGCTGATGGGTCGATGGTTAGACGGGACATTAAGGGGTTTCCCGGGTTTGGGAATCCCTATTACTATAGCCTCTTTCCACGCAGTGGGAAAGTGGCAGTGTTCAAAGCAGGCGTTGAACAGAATGACTAAAAGGGTAATAACCTGCTCTGGGAGGTGTTTGAGCGCCAGGTTGGAAATACCGTCGGCTCCAGGAGCTTTACGGGGTTTGAGTCCACGTATGATGGACTTGACCTCGTCAGTAGTTGTTTGAATGGGATCTGCGGTGACAGGGAGTGAATTCCTCTGACGGACTTCATCCTCCACCGTTTGAACATGAGACAGGGAATGGGGCTGAGTGCTGGGAGCACACTGCGTAGCAATACTGTCAGCGAAACATTCTGCTTTTTCGTCGTCCTCGAAGGCTATACTGCCGTCGGGACGGTTAAGTGGGGGGGTGTCTAACTTGGCGTCTATTCGAAGGTTTTTAGCTGTCTTATAGAACGCCTTGTGAGAGGGAGTTATGTCGCTCATGAGGGAGTCCCAATTGGAGTTCCTCAGCTCTGTAAGTAGGGATCGAACTTGACGCTGTAAGGCGTTAGCTCTCCTGCGGTAAGTGGGAGTGGGGTATAAAGCAGCACGTCTGAGCGCTGCATTTTTCTTACGAATGAGAAGCCTGGCTTCGAGCTGTAGTTTCCGGTTTGGGACCTTGACCACACGCTCGTTGTCGCGAAGGGCTGACTGTACTGTTTTAGTGAGATTACTGACAGTATTGTCTATTGTAGCCGAGCTATCGAAGTAGTCGGCTGAGATAGCATAAGGTGAATTGGGGGACTCGAACTCCGCTTTAAGCGCGTTCTTGTAACCATCCCAGTTAGTGAAAGTTCGGGTGACGGGCGGGGAAGAGTCTATAGGCCCTAGCTCAAGGGAGACCGGGCGGTGATCAGAACCTAGGTCGTCGAGAGTTTTTAATGCTCTCAGGTTGAGTGAGATTCCCTTGGTCAGGGCTATATCTAGAATGTCAGGTGAAAAGTTCACCTGCTTCGGATAGTGAGTGGGAGAGGAAGGGGATAGAATATTTATTCCCAGTTTGGTAGTAAGCTTGAAGAGCTTCTTACCGTTTTGGTTAGTTTTGTGGCACCTCCAGTCGGAGTGTTTGGAGTTGAAATCTCCAAATAGTATAATGGAGTCTCCGAGCGAGAGCAGTGCTTCTAGGTCGCTACGAAGAGGAGTTTTCTGAGGTGGGTTATAAACTGAGGCTATGATCAGGGACGGGTGTCCTGTCATGCCTAGTTTGACTACCGTGGCTTCCATGTTGATGAGTGGAGGGGTTTCTATTACAGAGCAATGTAAAGATCTTTTGTAGTAGATGGCAGTGCCTCCGCCCTTGCGGCCGTCGGCTCTGTCGTCTCGTACAAGAGAGTATTTGGGGATAGACAAACCCTTTTTAAGAGAGGGCTTGAGGTGGGTTTCTTGGATTAGCAATAGGTCGATATCCCTATTGCGAATAAACTCTTTAATTTCTAATATGTTAGAGTACAGACCGTGCGAATTGAAAGAGATAAGCGAGACGCCTTTAGGCCTCACTCGACCGGTAGAAGGGGGAATTGCGTTAAGCGCTATTGACATTACTTAAGCGAGTTAACTAACTCGCTGTGTTCGACGAGCACCATGGCTCGCTCGATGGGACTGCTAGCTGCAAGGAGCTTGCGGGTGAAGGCATGGATTTCATCCATGTTAATACTATTTATTAAATCCCTCACCGTGGCCAAGTCCTCATAAGAGGGCATATGGCTGGTTTGGGACTGGGAGGGACGCGGGAAGGCAGTAGGTGCCTTATAGGGCGCGGGCGCAGCCTTAGGTGCGGATGCAACCTTAGGTGCGGGAGCGGGGGCAGCCGTGGTGGCTGTCCGCCTCCACGGGTTAGTGGGAGGGGGCGGGGGCCCTGGGCGGGCACTGGGGGTCCTCAATTGAGGGAAGTTCGCGTCCGTTACAGGGGGCGGGGCTTGTCTTGGCCTGTAAGGCTGCTTGTTAGCAGTCTTAGGCAGGTTAGAGCGGGGGGCACGTGGGCAGCCGCGATAATTAGCGGGGTGGCCGGTCTGTCCGCATAGGACACAAGCCGGGGGAGACTGATCGTCTTTAGTGCGTGTGCACTCTTTGGTGAGGTGCGGTACTAGGCACTTAACGCACCTAGGACGAGCGCAGCAGTTAGCCGCTGCGTGGCCGTAAAGCTGGCAGCGGTGGCACTGACCTGGGAACCCACGTTTGTTCGGGGGTTCAGCCCGGATTTCAGAGAGCCCACATATGGTGAGTTTCTCTTTGAAAATGTCGCGGGACGTGGGCGCGTTAGTCATAATGACTAAGGCCAGCGGGAGTTGTCGGCCGGTGCGGGTGTGCATCTTGTGCACAGCCTCCACGGGATGGCCCTGGGACTTAAGGTCCTCGAGTATAGCCTCGTTGGCTAGCTCGAACGGTACTCCTCTGAGTACCGCTTTGACTTTACGCTCTTCTGGGAGAGCGTATGTGTGGTATGGTATTTTATTTACCATGAGGAGCCTGGTGAGGCTCCTGAATTGGTCAACGTCCGGGACTTTCACCCGGATTGTCTCGCCCATATTGGTGGCGTGGGTGTAGTGGATCTTGTGCTGAGTGCACAGTTCCACTACTGCGGTCCATTTGGACTTGTCCCGCAGGAAGACTGGGGGAGGGGCCTTGATGGCAGGGATAGTGGGGGCGCAGCGCGAGGCTGGCTTGGAGGACTGCCTAGGGAGGACAGTCTCGGGGGTGTTTTCAACAGCCGGTTTTGGCGTGGGCGCGGGGGCGGAGGGCTCGGTGCCCTGAGAAGCTTTAGTGCGAGGCTTGCGCTTTTTGCGCGTTACTCGCTCGAAACCGTCATCACCGGTGACGGTTGAGTCGGAACTGACGGAGGACGGGGCCTTGGTCCGTTTCCGGGAACTAGAGACGGAGGCGGAGTCTGAGAGCTCCGACTCGTCCATCGATTCGTGCCGAGAGGCGGCAGAGGGACTGAGGGGGGAGGAGTCCACGAGCACTACTGTGCGGGGCTCAAGTGACTTATATGGTCGCAGGCCATGCTGGGCCTGGAGATGGTGGAATAATTCGTCCGCTTTGGACGAAGAGCCTAAGAACGACTTTAAGCCGTCGTTGATGGCTTCCCACGACAGACCCACCAATGGCGAGTCCATCGCGGGAGCGTAGAGGGGGTGTTGGTACGTCAGGGCAACGACACGCAATAACACAAGAAAACAAGACAATACAAGAGTAAGAAAAACAAAAAAAAAAAAAAAAAAAAAAATACAATGAGGGGCGGTGGATATCCCTGTTGGATTATAGTCCACCGACCTTTCCCCTTGGGAGTTCCCAGTGCAATGGGTCCGGTCTGCCGGTTTGTCCCAGGCCAGGAGGCCGGGGAAGCGCACCGGGTCAACGCTGACTGGCTTAGTTGTCACCGTTAAGTATCCACCAGTCCAAGGTATTATTCTCTGAAGGAGAATAAAGAAAATAAAATAAAATCCGGTATACGGCAGAACAGAGTGGGAGCACTAGTGCGACCGCTCTGCTCGGCGCGTAAAACGGGACTACCTGCACTGCACACTGCACAGCACAGCACTGCACACGCGAGACACACGGACTCACGCGAACCGGTTTGGCTTCTCTAGAAAGAGACACCGATAGGACCGATAGGGACTATCGCAGGTAGCGGACGCGGGACGTCCGTACGCTACGACGGTCAGATCGGAACTGACACTGATGTAAGGAGCTATACTAATGTTAAAGACTTGCTGCCCGTGGTGCAATAAAACGTGGGAATAGGACGCCGCCTGTTGCGCTCTCTGTTACAGACCTTACGGCAGGCATGGTAACGTCCCAATGTGCGGCTCACCTAATCTTTTTATGACACTCGGGTTTGTTTTATTACCAAAAAAATAATTGGCAAGCAACTGAAGTAAATGGTATTCCTACTAGGGACTTTATTTATAAACGATCGCCAAACGTATCTAATATTAGCAGTGCCCCGCGGTTTTACCCACGTCTTACGGGAACCATTTACTTTTTAGGGATAAAAAGTAGCCTATAGCCTTCCTCAATAAATGTGCTATCAAACACCGAAAGATTTTTTCAAATGGGCCCAGTTATTCCTGAGATTAGCGCGTTCAACCAAACAAACAAACTCTTCAGCTTTATAACATTGGAATAGATCCTGGGCAGGGTTTTGTCTTCTTCCGATGAATGAAAAGATATTGGTGAAAGAGAGAGAAGGAAACAGATCCGAGTTACACAACAGCTGATAAGCGTTTATAATTAGGTACCTAAAGGGGTACATTATAGGTAAATATTTTATGCAATTTATTTTATCTTTTTTGTTCAACCTAAGTGCCAAGGAATAAAATAAATGATAACTTATAAAAAATATTCTATATTTTATTATTGGCATTATAAATGTAGTAAATTGACCTAATAATATAAAAGATTGAGAACTGCTGGAGATGAACACGCCTGGTATGTTCGCGGCATTACATAATAGATTATTTTTGATGAACCTTAAAAAAATATCAGATCCTGGAACCACTTCAGAATACTTTAGCTTACGGCAGAAAGTTTATGCTCAGAGTCTTTCGGACAATAATATTGTCTAATCTTTGAGATATAGATGAAAAACGGTGAGCACGCCCGGCGTGCTGGCGGCATGCAGATAAGAATTAGTGTGGACACGCTAGGCGTGTCAATGGCACTGAATGTGTTAAACAATTTATCAGTGTATCTTGTGTACTAATATAATCTGTATTTTAAGTACCGTGAATAATAGTCTGATCGTAATTTAGATTATTACTCTATGTGCTCAATGTTTTTGTACCTGTTTTTTTTCTTTAGTCTTGTAATATTCTGTCAACTAACCATTCAATGTATGGAATGTATTAAAAACACCCAAATACTACAAAGATGACTGTAGCTTATTTCTATGATGTATTACTATACTGTACTACAATAAATGTTTGATTAATAAATAGCTTTTTAATTTAATGAATATGACTTAAAATGGAAATGTGGCATAAGTTCAGATGTTATTTGTAGAGCACCAAAGATTACTCAATTTAACTTCAAGGACCTTTTTAGCCCTTTATTTTTAATGTTTGTTTGTTTGCTAACATGGAAAAATAAAAGACAAGGCTATTATATGCTTATATATTATAATAAACAAAATTAACAATATCTTGGCTTAGCATGAGGTACTGATAGTTTCATTTATTTCATCTCCTAGGGACAGGAGTTTCCGCCACTGTTCGGGAGTTAAACTGATACCTTTCTTTCCTGGTAACAAATCACCATTTTTCTCATAAAATTCTCTTATATCTACGTAGACTTTTCCTTTGAATTCCCTTACTTTAACTAGTTTCTTTCCTTGTAATACCCAAGTTGGCTCTTTGTCGTTTGTTCTAGCAGAATCTGTCTTCGCCTTTTTTGGGGGAGGGTTTCTCTGTAAATAATAAATCTTACATTAATTATAGCAGACAAGCAAACTAATAATAAGTGGTCACTAATCACCATTCACCATTGGCATAAATATTATAGTACAATAAAGAAATGTACAAGTAAAATTAAAATATAAATTTTATTTATAGCATAAACAACAAGCTATAACTATAATAAAAGTAGTCTCTTCCAGATAAACCAGTGGTTTGGGGTGTAAGTGTACATCCACAACTAAAATAGATTTTTATTTACGAAACAAATTTAAAACGAGGCACATGCGGGAGCATGTGCACTTGTTAATAAATCTAAGATAGATTTGCAACATAAACTGAAACGTTTCGAGTTTAATAGTGGTATTTGGTCAGTCACCATTTTGCAAACTTTTTCACGTTCTTTTCGACAGTCATGGTTATTGGTTACCGGCAAAATCAAATTCAAGTGCAAACTCAACAAAAAAGATACGAGGTGACTTTAAGTTTACACTTGATAAAATAAATGTGCAGTACTATTTAATTAAACTAATTTTATCCTTTAAAAGAAACATTTATAATCGACGTGGTACCCGACGTACCATGTTCATAAGAGGTTACTTAGTGAGGCAGCAATACTTACATCGATAGGACCCTCATCGCTATCGCTGCTGGAGCTGGAGCTTTCCTTTTTCTTGTTTTTTGGCATCGTTAAAAACAAATTAACCTATTTATAGTTTAAGTCTCAAGCTAATGACGACAACGAACCCTACGAACAGCAACAAACCTCAAGAAAAACAGTTTTGTACCTTTGTGGCAAAATGTCATCAAAATGTTTATCCATTGACAATTTGACATAATGTGTCATGTCATGTCACTTATACAATACTTCAAAGACAAAAAAATAAATGGAGCGGCCCTACCTACGAAAAAAAAAAACGTGCATACAGGACCTACGCAACGAGACATGACGGTTTTGTTACTACCATGGATGTATACTCTGACTGGATAAATAATTTTGTAGAGGTACCTGAGGACGGATGACGTCATAGCCTAAGGTCCATTTTTCTATTGTGTCCATGTTATCTATAGTCCCAGGACATATCATTCGAATATGATTTTTCATAATGATATTAAAAAATCTAAGATGAAAATTATAAGTACCGTAATTGTGTGGTAGTTTGCAACACTACGCCAAAAAGTTAATGCAATTTTTCAGAGTGGCAATTACGGTCATCGGGGATTTGTAAAGACTGTGGTCGTCGTTTTTGTTTGTGTTGCTTAATATGTGCTGTTGTACTGTTATCAATCAGTGAAAAAATTACAATAAAAACAATTGCAAAACAGAAAATTAATTAAAATGTTTTATTTCAATATTATAATTTTTTACTACGAGAAAAATTACCAATAGAAAACATTTAAAAAAAACCATATCAAAATAGGACATAATTTTTCTAAGTTAGTGTGGACACCCTACAATTATGAAGGACAACCTCAATCCGGACTGTAATTGGTCCAACAGTCCTTAAGATATGACGTCATCGAACTATTCTGTGCTTCAGGTACCTCTACAAGGTCAGCAATCCAGATAGTGTAAAATATCCATGGTCCATCCATGTCCACTTTGACGTGACTTTGACATTCCTTTTTCAAAGTGAGTTTTAGTAGTTAGTACCTTATTTATAAGTCACAGTTTACACTGTAGTAAAGAGAAACACAAAATGGCGAACACGGCACGCGCCTAACTTCATGACAATATTTGCCAGAGAAAGCAAAACTGTTGTGTATAGACTTGGATTGTTTGTATTTCATACGTTAGACAAGGACGCCATTATGTTTATTATTTCGTTTTTTAAACTATTCCGTAACTATCTATATTTAATGACATTAGGCCGCATCTATTTAATTCATATATCTATGTAGTTGCGGCAGTCGCAGCGTTTTCTCTATGCCATAAAGTAGAAACATAGAAGAAATATTGTATAATAGATTATAGAGCTATTCACTCTGGGCCGGGTCAATTGACATTTGACAATTACAACTTTGTCAAAGTTAGGTCATAAACAGTACATACCTAACCTAGAAACAAAACATTGAATTTGTATTCATTTTCATTGAGCAATAATTTGTTTGTTTGAAACTTAACTTGTTCATTTTATTATGCAATTAAAATAATAGGAGTTTTGGAAGATATATCAATATTATGCATTTATCATCTATTTTATAGTGAAGTATAGTATCTAAGCTTAATAGCCTAAACTATATACAAACTTTCGTGAAGTTTCAAAGGCTATAAAAGTACGTTACTGAAACTACGATAAATATGTAAGTTTACCTGTAATTGTGTTTTATGTTTCAAATAATTTATTAACATTTATTTTGATTTAAGACACCAGTTGAAAAAAGGGAAGGTCGTTTTTATAAAGTATAACCCTGAGATTAAATGTGTAGGTGGTAGGAAGTATACGTAAGTTTCTGAATTAAATAGAGTTAAACTATACCTATTTTTTTTTTACAGGCTGAAACTAATTTTCCTATGCTTAATAATTATCAAAAGTGCAAACTTATCAGATATATCATATTATGAAATATTGGGCGTAACTAAACAGGCATCTACACAGGAAATCAGGCAGGCTTACAAGAAATTGGCTGTTAAGTTGCATCCTGATAAAAACTCAGTAAGTGTTATTTCCATATTTAATTGATAAAATAATAGTTGATGGTCTCTATAGTCTCTCTAGAGGTCATTTATATTACATTTAAATGTTTGTTAAACCAATGAGTTGGTAATCCATATACACAATTAGATTTTAGAAATTATAAGTGTGCAAATATGACCAAAAAGATTAATATTCTCATTTCAATCACATATTCAATATTTCTTTGATTATATAATGTACATTAATATTTAGATCCCATGTCTCTATAAGAGACCCCGCACACTGCAGACTTTAAACCGGCCGATAGTTTGATCAGGTTCGTAATCAGTGTAGGGAGGTATGTAACTGCGGACATTGCTACGATTCGCTTCCTATACTGATTACGGACCCGATCAAACTGTCTGCCGGTTTAAAGTCTGTAGTCTGTGGGGACTCTGAAAACATATTTCTTTATGTTGTTAATTTCAGAATAAAGATGAACAAGAAAGGTTTTTAAAAATCACAGAGGCGTATGAAACTTTAAAAGACCCTGATCAGAGGCACAAGTATGATATGTACGGGTCTCATACCTCGTACACTAAGAAATATGATTTTAGATCTCAAACGGAATACAACAATTTGTACTATAATGGGTTATATCACGATGACCCATTTGTTGAAACGGTATCCGGTGGCAGCTTCTGTGAGTGATTAGTAAGCCTGATAAGCTTGTCTCAATAAGATTTTTGCGTGTGCAGTTATCTCATTATTGTCTATGCATGGGTGTTATTAATACACATATTGTGTGTCTATGCATGTGTGTTAGCATCTATACTGATAACGTTTATTGTTTTGGATTCATTTTGTAGACTGATAACTTTTTGTCACTTATGAAATGCTTACTATATTATTCCAATTTTACAAATAAATTCTATAAATCATACCCTCTGTGGAAAAAGACATAAGCTGAAAATTGCAATTTTACAGGAGAGCAAATAAACTGTTAAGATATAAGTAAGTAGACAAAGGAATTTACATTACGATTTCTTGCACAAAACTGGCAAGATTATTGATAAAAATTTGAATAAATTGAGCATAATTATGCAGCTTTTGTCCCTTAATAACTAAAATTCAAAGTAACACGACTTATGCTTTTTTCCACTGAGGGCACGAAATTTATTGTTGTGTTGTGATTACTTACAATACCTGTTCAAATTTTTTTTATCTTATTCATATTTTTTATTTCTTGTTTCTCTACTTAATCGAAATATAAATATCACATCCTTGTTGCAGACAATTACTTAACCGAAGGACTTCATTTTGTGAATTTTTATTCACCATTTTGCCCGCCTTGTCAGAACTTAGTTGATCATTGGAAAAAATTAGCAGAAGTGTACAAAGGAATTGTAAGTATAAAGTTTGAGATAGATATATAAATTACTCAAGTAATTGTTTATTTCAAATTAAATGTATTTTATTTTCAGGTAAAAATTGCAGCAGTCAACTGCAAATATCATAACTCATTCTGTTATAATTCAATGAGAATTGGCAGCTACCCTTCATTACTTTTCTACCCAAATGTAAGTTAAATTCAATAAAGAAAAAAAACAATCAATAATTATTAATTATAGTAAAACAATTTGCAATATAAAAAACATTTATTTAAAAAAGTGCACACATTTTCACTAGCATTTAGGAAATAAATATTCCTAGATATATAGTGGTTCTAAGGTTAATTATCTATGGTTCAAAAGAATATTAACTGATGATCCAAATGCAAATTTTTCTTACAAAGGAGTTGCAATATTTCTGTAACCTTTTACACAACTACATTTTTGAAAAAAAATGGGATACAGATAGGTTGGTTAACAGATGTAGATAAAAAAATACATAAAAGGTAAACTATATAATTTTAAGCTTTCCCAAATTTTAGGGCAAAAATGGCAACTACTTGTACTATCGTGGTGGACATAATTTTGACGCGTTGGAACAGTTTGTGATGTCATATGTAAGCAGCAAGGTCAATGTGCCGACTCTCTGGAAACTTAGGAATGTCGACAAGCCAATGGCGTACGTGGTTGATACCAGCAGCTTTGATGAAAATGCTCTCATAAGAATTGCATTCCGTTTGGTAAGTTAGTTAAATTATTTTATTTATGTAACTAAATTAATTTAGGAATCCATTCGTTATTATTTTGGATGTTTGGTTATTTACTTAGTTTTATTACCAACTTATGAAGCAAAGGTGCCTTCTGTTATAGGTTTTGGGATTCATAGTTTTTTATTAAAAATTTCAGAAAGGCTTGGTGTCTCTCGTAACAGTAGAGGATAAAGAAATGCGATCGAAACTGACTGAGAACCCCGATGCTGTCATCGTGTTTAAATCCAACGGAATCACCAAAGAGATCCACAACATCGATGAGAATGTTATTGTAAAGGAAATCGTCAAGGCGCTACCGAAGGTGGAGCAGATTGACCGCGACAAGTTAAAGGTAAGTTTTTTTTTTTTTATGCTTTGAGCAGGCAAACGAGCAGACGGGTCACCTGATGGTAAGTGATCACCGCCGCCCATGGACATTAGCGACACCAGGGGCGTCATCAACGCTTTGCCGGCCAAGAAGATGACGATAGACCCGCTTCTTGAAGGACCCCATGTCATAGCCTGGAGGGAACACCGATGCAGGTAGCTTGTTCCACAGTTTACACGTGCGAGGTAGAAAATGACGTAAGAACCGGACTGTGGACGAACGCCAGGTATCCAGGTAGTGTTGGTGAAACCTGGTACGTGATGCGCGGTGACGAAAATCAACTGCAGGTATTAAGCCAAACAGTTCTTCAGAACATTCCCCATTGTACAGACGGTAGAATACACAGAGAGAGCCTACATCTCTCCTCAACTCAAGAGATTCTAATCCGTCTGTAAGCTTGGGATCGTCGACAAGACGAATAGCTCGCCGTTGAATTCGATTGAACGGATCCACTTGGCCAGCTGGGGCTCCGGCCCAAAGGTGGGAGCAGTACTAAGTAGCTAGTAGTAAGTTCCAATACAATAAAATATTATGCATAGGACTGATCAGATTTCCACCGCTTTGTTAAATATAGAAAATTCTAAGTCTCTTCTCTTCTGTGTAACACGCGTAAAGCTCCTCACACTTTTCTTGAAGACTTAGAACTTCACTTCACAACACACACGCACACACGCACACGCAAACGCAAACGCGCACACACACACACACGCACGCACGCACGCACGCACGCACCCACCCACACACACACACACACGCGCGCGCGCGCGCGAGCGCGCGCGCTCACACACACACACATACTCACACATAATAATAACAGTTCAGATTAAGATTTTAGTTTGTATTAACTTTGTAATTTGTAAATTTGTAATTTATCTTTGCATTCCGAGGTGGACGTTAACAGTGGCAAGTGGCAACACAGTTGAAACTCTAGCCGCTGTTTATGAACATTAACATTTGTAAAATTGTTTATGTTCATAATAAATCTTTAAATCTTCTAGAAAAGAGTATGATAGACATAGATCCTAGGAGGGTGCGAACACCGATGCATGCAAGGTGTTTCAACAACAATACGAGTATTGTTTCTATTGTATATTCTTTATTTTTTTTTAGAAAATCCGCACTGAATTGCGCAATGGCGGGAGATTGCCTTGGGTATTGTACTTCACTTCCAAGGACGACGATAAACTACCATTATACCAGATGAGGAATGCGTTTCCGAATATAAATTTTGGTAACTATAACTTTTTTATATCTACAGTATCGAGTGAAGTTAAAGTTTGTTTTGTTTTTTTTTAATTTATTTATTTACCAACAAACATAACTCGTTTATAAACAACCCGCCAAACTATTGAAACAGTACTATACTGTACTGTACATTGTACTATACTGTTTCATATATTTTTTTAATTCCTGTATATTGTGTGCACAAAATAAATTATATGAGGTGAGGTAAGGTAACGTCTAATACTGCAAACATTTCGTATATTAGTAAACTTCTAATTATTAGTAGCAATCTATATCTTAGTCATTTATTTATAGATTTAAAAAGTTTTTCGCCGATATACATATTATGCTCACCATTAAATTAAACAAAGTATGTACAAGTTACAATCAAGTGAATTACAAAGAATCAAGTGAAGAATTATTACCTGTCGCTCTAATCTCTTCTTTTCTATTTCCTACCCTTAATAGTGTTATAAATCATTCCCTAATCTTCTTTTTAGTCTCTGTACCTAAATACTAGCTGCTAACAAACATTTGTTCTTAATTGTGCACTCTACCCAGTTTCCAAAATTGTTCACTTTACTAGCTTAATAGGTTGTCTGGAAGAGATTGCTATTTACATAAGTAATAAGATCGCCTATTGTACTAATGGGGATGTTGACTAATTTTAGGATTCAATTTTATTTTATAGATAGAACCTCAATATTCACGAAAAAAAATATATAAAAAATAATAATCTTCAATTTAAAAACAAAAATTGGTAAATAAAAATCACTATCAAATTTCCCACCAAAAACGTCACGTGACTTCACTAAACTATATTCAATACTATTCTGTCAACTAAGTTTGTTGAATTTCCATATAAAATTGTTCCAATGACGTCATATTCTCAAAATAGCGTTTGAGGTCACGTGACAGTGTGATTGATTTCAATAAAAGAATCATATTTCAGGCCTTTAAATGTTACCACTAATATTTTAGACATAAATTTATATTAATTTATAATTAGTGTCAACATCCCTATTCCTGTATTATCATTTTTTTTATGAAAATAGCCGGCAAACGAGCTGACGATCCACGTGATGGTAAGTGGCCATCGCCGCCCATGAACATCAGCAACACCAAAGGCATCACTGATGCGTTGCCAAGAAAGAAAGAAGAAAAAGAAAGAAAGAACTGGCTCTCAAGCCCCCAGCCGGAACACGACGAGTCGTTTGGCGGCTGACTCATGCTCGAAGGTGGTAGCTATCCATGTATTTAGATATAATTTTGGTGTACAATAAAGAGGATTTTGTTGTTTGTTGTTGTTGTTACAATGTAAAACTCCGTGGTTTACCAGGTGAAGTTGACTGTGAATCATGGCGAGAGCTGTGCGGATCGCTACAAATAAGTGACACGCCGGCGTGGGCGGTACTGAAGCGTGGCGGCGCGTACCAACGAGCGCACTCGCAGGACACGAGCACGTTCATACGCACAGCCGTGGCCACGCCCAATCTACACACACTGTCACCTTCTGACCTGCGAGGGATACTTGATGGTGGTAGGTAGTACGTAATAACTACGGTAAAGATCATACCGTTATCGGTTAACGATAGCGTTACCGGTTTTGATGATGATTTATAGGCTGTAGTCCGTTTTTTAGACGAGATTTATTTAAACAATCTTATTGTTAGATAGCACTACTTTTTATTAAAATATTAATTAACATTAGTTAATTTTTTTTGTAAATATTAATTCATTATGCTATTAAATAGTTATTTGTCTTTAAATTCTTATCATTTTGTGTCAGCCTTATTTTTTAATTGCAAATAACGATAAAAAAACTGCAAAATTGCCAAATAGGATTAGTAAAAAAAATTAACTATATCCATTATCGTGTTGAAGTTATTTATATAAATATTGTTATTTCAGACGTTGGGACATGGATGCTGCTAGTAGTCCCTTACCCAGTGGCCTGGGACCACGTCATCCATCCATTCACTCAGGCCAGCTCGCATTATGTCGATGACAATATTAACGTACGTATTGACAGCCCAGTTTATAGTATTATATACTATAGTGATAGTCATTTGTCGGACAAATAAATGTTTTTATGAAATATAAAAATCGTGAGTACCCGTTTGCATTCAGAAAAGTTGATATTAAAAATAATATCCAAAACAACAATAGGGATGTTGACATTAACTGTTAATTAATATAAATGTACGTTTAAAGAATTAAGGGAAACGTATAAATACCTAAAATATTTTTTTTTCGAAATCAATCACAATAAATAAAATATAATTACATAATTTAAAATGTTAAAAATAGTACTCACTGTCACGTGACCTCAAACGCCATTTTGAGCTTAAGACGTCATTGCTCATATTTTATATGCAAGTTCAACAAACTTCAGTAGATCGATAGTATTTAATATCGGTTAGTGACGTCACGTGACGTTTTTGGTAGGAACTTTGATATTTTTTTGTGAAAATAGCCGGCAAACGCGCTGACGATCCACCTGATGGTAAGTGGTTATCGTCGCCCATGAATATCAGTAACACCAAAGACATCACTGAGACGTTGCCGGCCAAGAAAGAGAGAAGAAAAAGAAAGAAAGAACTGGCTCTCAAGCCCCCAGCCAAACACGACGAGTCGTTTGGCGGCTGACTCATGCTCAAGGGATAATAGTTTTTATTTATCAATTTTTGTTTTTAAATTGAAGAAAATTATTTTTATCATATTTTTTGTAAATATTAGGGCATCTATAAAATAAAATTGAATCCTAAAGTTATTCAACATTCATCCCCGTAGTTCGGCATAATGGCGTGCACAGCGGCCAACGCTGCCCACTGCAGGCAACTGGCTGGCCAGCAGCCCGCCGTGTTGCTGCAGAACGGCACCGCGCGACACGTGTACAGCGAGAGGATCGATGAACGAGGCTTGGTGGACTTCATACAGCTGCTGAGGGAGAGCGGCAGTGAGTATACCTATACCAGTGGCGCACTCTGCACTATTGATATGATGTTACAAGTACGAACCGCGTTCGACGTGTCGGGACTATTTCAGAAGGGCCGCCACGCGTGTCATACATTTATTTATTTATTTATTCTTTTTGTAATACCTATGAACAGGTTTTACATGGGCGGACTTAATGCCTAGTGGCATTCTCTACCAGTCAACCCAGGGTGATGGCGAGAAATTTGTGGTAGGTGGCAAGAATGAAAGATTCGAAAAAAATTAAGCAAACTAAAATATATGCATATAAATACCAGTTAATAATATAAATATATTATATATATAAATATATTATATATATAATATAAATATATTATATATAATAATATAAATATATTATATAATATATCACACATGTCATCACAATAAAAGACAACCCTGACATTGTCAGAAAGGAGAGTTATGATTAGAAGAGAGGCAACGTCTAAATGTCAATGTCTGTTGACGATTAGCGCTGTGCGACCCGAATTACACTTTATAGTGTTGGAGCAAGAGTCGTTATTTATTTAAATGATTTTGAATCATCTGCACCAATAGGTACTCGTACTAAAATATTATGTGCTTATACATATTGGTGTCTGCTACTGGCCTAGAGCTTACTCTAATATGCTGCCCCAGTAAATCAAGAAGTTTTTGCTACCAGTGGTCACCCATCCAATTACTGACTGCGTTCGCTGATGCTTAACTTTTTCGCCACTGTATCCTGTTTTGGAGATGGATTTTAATAACGATATTGAAAATACAGGAAACAGGTTTAGTCGCTAAATGCAAAAAGTCTCCTTCGCATTATGTTCCATGCACTGATCACTGATTATATTATGTCTATAAAGGTATATATAGTTATGCATTTATATATGTGTGCAATATTATCGAAGTATACGTATATTATTTACTTTGATTTTAGATGTAAGATTAATTTAATGATATTTAGCTTTACTTTTTTTGTTTTTTATTATTTACCTTAATTGGTATATACGTCTACCTCGCACTTCTCTCCGTAACACTGGGTTGACTGGTAGGCAATGCCAGTAGGCATTAAGTTCGCCCTTTGTTAAACCTAGCTTAAAGAGAATACAATAAACATTTTTAAATAAAAAAAAAATATCTAAGACACTGTTTCCCCCACTCCATCAGATATCCATCTCTCGGAAGAAGACGCGATGGAGATCCTGGACCCTTCAGGGCGCGAGCACAGCTGGCTGGTGGGCTACCTGCCGTACGGCTGCGGAGACCTCTGTGACCAGCTCGCGCACGAGTGGAGGGTCATAGCTAAACGGGTATCCATCCATCCAACAGCCTTCACGAGTCCACTACTGGACATAGACCTCGCCTCATTTGGGCCACGAGTAAACGGGTATTGAGAACGTCAATTTTAAAATGAATCTGGGGTACCGTCGCCCATGGAAATCAGCAACATGAAAAGCTAAAATTGCGTCGCTGTCCAAGACAGTTATATAAAAAAAGAAAGAAATTACTGGCTCTCAAGACCCCAGCTCGAACACATTGAAGTATTATTACTATTATAGCGTATAGAACCGACACCGCGAACATCATGTATGTCACAATGCATTGGGAACCACGTGGCTTCAATCTTCAATGGATTCGTTCCATTTTGAAAGGAGAACGGGGGCTCAATTTTGAAAATCGAACCTCCCGGGCGGGACACATATTTTGTTCGAGATGTCTGTTCTATGACATTATACTTCAATGCTCGAACATGACTTATTTTGCAGCTGATTCAAGCAATATCACTAATACTAGTAATAGTTATGAAATTAAAATAAAGTGAAATTTGGACGTGGTGGCGAACTTACTTTTAAAATAAGTAGTGATAAATAATTGTGTTGTGTTGGCAGCTCCGTCCGTTGGATTTCATGCGAGTGGGCTTGCTGCAGTGCGGGCGGCAGTCGAGCGGGATCTGTGTCAACGTGCGCGCACCCGCCGCACGGCTCTACCCAGTGGCTTCGGGGGAACACTACACGTGAGTGAATACAAACATAATACCTTACTAGGGACTACTACAATATCTTAATAGGGATGTATAACAACAAATAATTCTTTAAAATATACAATAAAACATTTATAAAACTTAACGGAAAACCGGCACACAAAGGTGAACTTTGCATTTCGACTTTATCGCATGTAAAAACATCCTCTAGGACGTTACATTCATAACATTTGTAGATATTCCGAAGATTGAATCTTGAGGGTTATTTTAATATACAACACTAATATAAACGGATAATAAATAAAATATTACTTACGAAATTAAAATAGACTGTCCAACGAAATTGTCGGTGCTTGTCTGTGGCACCGAGTTTGAAAATATTTTTTCCCAATGTTTTTTGTTATTCTGTTACACTTTACAGATATCAATCTTTACGGACACTTGACTGTACTGTAACATCATAGGTAAAATAGTTGCATTTCAGAGTTAAAAATGAATGGAAAGACCATAATGTCCGCTTGTATTGTAGTTTGAATCTGCAACACGTATCACAAGCGCCGCACATCTTGGAGTGGGCACTGGAGCATATTGACGATACCGTGAGGAAGCTCGACTGGCAGACGTTCGGCAAGGCTGTCTTAGCAGAGGAGTTAAACCCCAACAGGTGACTTATACATGGAAATATATGAAGCAGAAGGGGTATTTTAGGGTATTGGTTATTCAATAATATTTATTATTTATTTATTTAACACTTTATTGTTTGTACACCATACAATAATATACATAAGAGCACAAGAAAAAAGAATACAAAACAATGGGCGACCTAATATTCCTTTAGGTGTATAATATAATAATAGTTGCAATATGTTTATGTTTTTTTTAAATCTTTGTCTATGGTGGGTACTTTGGGATATGGTCCTACTCAAGCTTAATTTTTAACCCCCGGCGCAAAAAATGGTGTTATAAATTTGACGCGTCTTTGTGTTTGTATGTGGCATTGTAGCTTCTAACCAATGGACAGATTATGATGCGATTTTTTTGCTTGAAAACTGACATAATTGAGATGGTTCTTATTTACCATTTATGAAAAACTGTTCAGGCGTTTCAAGGTCATTAGATCTTTTATTTAGGGCTACAATTTTTAAATTTTATTTTATTAAATCCCTTATCTATGATTACACTTTGGGCTATGGTCCTTAATACCATAGTTTTCAGAATTGGAATAGGTTTAATATGAAGGGATTCTTTCAAGTGCTAATGAAAATAGCAATAAAGCAATTCAAAAGAATAATGGTAATAAATACACAGAACTAAATAGTGAACATCTTTGTTTTTTAAAATTATAATATTGATATGTTATATTTCAGAGATCATCGACCTTGGCTGGTGTATTTTCACTCACCAAGATGTTACAGATGCTATGAAATGTATCCAGATTTTGCTATCATATCAATTGTAAGTATTATAAGTAAGATTGACTTACCTACTTTAATATTACAAGGGGTAATAAATTGTGCATATAATTCAAATATAACCATTATTTATATGCAAATTCAATGTCTCTCCTTATACAGACTGATTCAAAATTTGTATTATTTTATGTATTTATACAAACATTTATACGCATCCTGTCTATCTTATAGTCGTCGGTTCTTGGCTAGTTATATAAAAAATCGATTTGAAGGATAGTCTGTTACTGTTATGTGTATGATATATTCATTTGTCTTTCTAGATGCTGGCCAATTCATTAAACTTTGGCAAAGTGAACTGCATATCAGATAGAAGTCTGTGCCAACACGAGCACATCACTAGTTATCCAGCCATCAAGCTATATCTAAATAACCGTGTTAATATCGCTCTACAATCCAAAGAGTATACCAGCCTACTGCAGGATATCAGGCCACATCTCATGCGATACGACGGAAACATACTGGCCAGTATTGACAACCTAGTTCATAGTCAGAGGATGCATTTTCAACATGATGAATTATGATGCAGTTGGTTTGTTAGGTTGTCAATTGTAAACATTTACCTCTTAATCTGGCTATATACGATCAAGTATACTGGTCAAGTTTGCAGTTTGAATTGATGTGACATCCAGTTTACATGAGATAGTTATATAGCCAGAGAGCCATACCGTGGCCATACACCGTGAAGTTTATTGGATGCCGCGTCAAGTTTGCTGCAAACTTGACAAGTATACTTGATTATATATGGCCAGCATTATGAACCACTTCAATTAATTTAATTTAGATGAATTTCATCTGTTCGTTTAAGTATACTACATGCAATGTATTGAGTATAGACAAATAATTTAATATTTGTTAGCTTTTTAACTTTTCAATCAATTTTTAATTTTATTTTAATAGCTTTGTTTTCGAGTAATATTTTCTATTAATACTTTTGTTGAAGGGCACTTGTTTTGTAAAGAGAAGTGCCAACATCTTCTGGATTTATGCTTGACTTTCTGTATTTTTGCTTTTAATTACATCACAACATTCCTAGTATTTATTACATAAATTTTTAATTATAGTTTATGGCACTGTACTCTATTTAATAATAATGGCTATACCTCTTAAAGCTATTATATCAGGAGGCAGTTTAGTTCCAATGTATACAAATGTGATAATTAAAATGTAGATGTATGAAACTATTATAATTACTTATAATCTCGTACTAATATGCCTGGAACTTAGAAAATCTCAAGAAGCAATCTCCTAATCAAGTATAAGACCACTAAGAATAGCGTTCCCGCCTGCCTATGATGTGGATGTCTTCAAGAAAAGAGTGAATGGGCTTTTACTAAGTTAATGTGCTCACCTCCTTGGACCACATCTCCACTTACCATCAGGTGGGATTGTGGTCAAGCATTAACTTATTTGTGTAAAAAAAAAAAAAGATAAGACCATTGTTATAATAATGGTTTTCTGTGTCCTATCTTGTCGTTACGCGTCAATTATGTCTTTGGTGCTATGGATGGGATATTTCTCGTGTTCTTACTGGTAGGAGTAAGGAGGTAATAACATATATTGATATGTCCATGATATTGATAGACAGTGGTGATCACTTTAAATAATTTTTGCCTACTGCCATAAAATAAGTATGCTCTAGGCCTGCTTAAAAGGAGAAACTCATGCCCAGTAGTGGGCCATTAATGGGTTGAAGCTACTGCCATAAAAAAAACTGATGCTAATTAATAATTATAGCTAGCCATAGTTTAGCTGTGTTAATTTGTGTAATTAATCGAAACACATGCTAGAAACTAGCATAGTAGTTTAGCACATGATGCAAAAAAAATACAGAAGCTCAACAGACCTTACCCTACTTTAACATGGCAACTTATTGTGCAATTAATAATTAATTAATAGCTGTTAATTATGATGCTTATACAAATGTTAACAATCGTATGATATTCAGTGATATTTTGTAGGATTGTCTAATTAGTATTCATAACAATTCATTTATTTTAGAATGGAAATATGTTTTATCTGTTGTGCATTAATATTTATTATAGAGAAATTCTGAATAGCTGCTAAAACCTTTTTTGCATTTATTTAATTATTTATAATAGGTACATTAGGTATTAACCAAAGCTTTTTAAACTTATTTTAAGTATATAACTAAGAATGAAACTCAAATATATACTTCAAGGCTATTATTTGTAATGGTTATAATAATTAATATATTATTCACAAACTCAGTGTATTATAGGCATTTTAATGGTGAGCATCTGAAACAGAAAAATAAACATTTTTAACAAAATACAATTCAGTCTTATTATTATTTTATCTACAACAATGATGTCTTAGTGTATAGGCTGTCTTTAACATACTGTTATACCATTAATGTTTACTTTTGACATTTTCATCCATCCATCAACCTTTGGACTTTGGAGGACCACTGCTTGACACAGGCCACTCCTAATATGTGCCAGTCTGACCAGTCCCGAGCGTTCTGAATCCATTATTAAAAGATATTTTCGCATATTAAATCATGGAGGCCTGCTGTGTGGTATACTCCACTATGGCAGACAACAAACAAATGAAATAGTAAACATAGCAAATTAACAAATGTATGCATTGAAATGCAATGAAAATCTGTGATCATTGCTACTAAACTCAATGAAATCGAATTTATAAATAAATTTAGTGTACTTTTTTAATACAACACACCAGCTTTCTTTTATCAGTATCAGTCTACAGACTGCTATTAACAAGTGTAAAACTTACATCATTGTTTCTATTCAGTTGTGCATCAATAATATCCTGGTCAACACTGCAAGGCAAGAAGAAGTCCACTTGTTTATACAACCCCTTGGAGTCGAGCACTAGGCGATCCTCACCTATCTCCAAGTTCAAATCTTTAAGGTCAACCTGAAATCATTTAAGTGATACTAATTATATTTGAGTATTTGTTCAGTATACCCATGCACACTGCACAGGGGACATTTAAACTACAGTTCCAAGCAGAGATAAATCACAACCTTAGTATGGTTGTGTTAAATATATATAACATAACTTTTGACTATATATTTAATTTACACTGAGACCTGTGCTAAACAGCTATCATGAGCGATTAGGGCCTAGGGTACAATAGTCAAGAGTATAAATTCAAACCATACAAGTATTCTGTAATATCAAGAATTTCTGAACTCATAGTTCACAATTATAATAAAGTAACAACATTAAGATTTACCACAGCAGGAACAATGAACTCTGCCATTAAATATTCTATTTCTCCCATTGGAGGCTCCCGACGCAAGCGATAGACCAGTTCCTTCTGAGTAGGAGAAGGCTCAACTTTAGACTTTGGCTCCGCAAGTTCTTCAATCAATGGCTTTATTATCTCCTCACATTGCTTTATATCCCTTATCTGTACTCTTTGTGGATGAATTGTACCAATGCTCTTCCTATTTTTTAGCCTACAAAACTTAGTTGTTTCTAATTCAATTTGGTATTTATCCTGTAAGCCCTCAAATACAACAGTAAGAAAGAATGTTTGGAATATATCTCCTTTTTCATATTTCTCAAACATTTTTGGATGGACAGCAACATCATAGACAGTAGCGGGAGCTCCAGACTTGTCTTGCTCGATCCTGCCCTCCCCAATGCTCATAGGAACCCTGAAGCTAGATGGATCATCAGAACTTAAAATGTACATCAGCTCATCATTAGTTATGTCTGGAGCACAGGGAATATATTCCGATAAACAAATATTAATAAATACTTTTTTGTTGTCGGGCTTTGAGAATGTTTTAATGCAGCAACCTGTAACAAGAATTATGTTTAAAATATGCAAGGTATGACTATGGAAGTACGTTAATGTATTGAGATAATTTACCTGGTCTAGGATTTACAGTTTTGTAAGGTATCGTGTTGACAGACGATAATAGTTTGTTTAGTTCTTCCTCGACAGGAGTTTCCTGAAAATTAATAATGTTAATTTATAGGTACATTCATAAAAATCATGGCTTATGCTTAGAGTAATACGAAATGGTGAATACATACTTCGACGATTCTCATGTTTTTCTCCATGATGGATGGATCTACGTCTAATGTTATTGATTTTTTAGTCATTTTGTTTCCAAGGGAATACTTCAAGTGTTGTGATAAATGTTAAGAAGAAAACAAACACATCCACATAAAATTTCGAAGACTGGAAACTATACAGTTATTTCAAAACAAATTACTTGTATGCCAAAGCCAGTTTAACTAAATTGAATTATGATTTTTATCTCAAATCAATTAACTACTCGACTCAAATCTTTTCGGATACTATTTTTAATCAAACAATCAGTGACAATCTCATCTCAAATCAAAGTCAATCCTGTGATCCTGTCAATGAAAATACAAACTATGTTTTAATTTTTTTGTACCTAAATGTCACATCACATGTCAACTGTCAAGTCCACACTCCATCTATGATCCACAGATGTACATAGGTATGACAAGCGCTGTCAACATACTTAGTGAAGATTAATTTTTTAAATCAAGATGATGGATTAAAAAATTGATTAAAAATCACAAAGTGTAATATGTAACTTACGCGACGTAAATGACTTTTCCTATGAATACAATAGGTATTTATTTATTCTACTAAGTCAGTCGAAAAAAATTATACTTGATGGAAATTAGTTGCGATACGGTAGGTATAGAGTTTCTAGGCATATGAAATAATTTGTTTTAATTTTAATTACTTCGATACCTATTAGTTTTTAACACAAAAATCGGAAAATATTGAATACGTTTTACGTAATCGCTATTTAAAAAACCACTAATAACTTGTAGTAAGTAGACGTGCCGAATTTTTTTTATCGTAGAATTAAAAAACAGAGTTTAGTCTATGCTCTACTGTCATTTCATTGTCATCCCGTTGTCTGTCACATAATGTCAAATGTCGTGTCCGTCATGGATGGGAAGTATCAAGTACCAGAATTGAAGTAGGTCGAAAGAAGTTGATGGAGAGTTGATTAGACTTTTCTAGTCTTATTTCGTCTTCCGTAAAATTAAAGTAATAATTCGAAATTTATAAAAAACCTGTACTGGTTATGATTTCTCTCTTTGCAGAATAGATTACGTGTAACCTTGGTGGAATAATAATCTAAGGTATAGTACAAATTTATAGTAGGTATTGCTTGCCATATTTTATCTGATTATAGTCTTGTCAGCTACTATATTACGCAAATTATAGCATATTTTCAAAGTATAAATAGTATCTTAAAAAATATAACGAAATTAGTATTGTAAGTATGGCTGAATTTTTGTTGTGACAATTAAATAGTATCAGTCTGTCAGCTGTATTTGAGTGAAGGTAATACGTATGCATAGACTCAAGCGCATTCTAACGAATACTTAATAATTATCCGACTGATTAGAAATATAAACCTTTTATACCTATCTCAGGATTGTGTCATTAAATTAAACGAATGTGCTGCTGAAGCTTGTCCACTGTTAAGCTTATAATATTTCTTCCAAATTGTAGTTGTTACAAATAAAAATATAATTATTACTTAAAATAGATATTCATGAAAATAACTATATTGTTAAGATTCCTACATTTTTTAAAGTTAAACAGTAAAAATAAAATTTTCTGTTCAATATTTTTTAATTAAATTAACTAAATGCGTGTACATTTTCTATATTCTAATTTGTATATGTAATGAAATAATCGCTGTGCATATTTATGCACAATATTAACATTTTTTTACACTATCAGAAAATTACTTTCAACTTTTCTCAGCCGTTTTTATCACTAACTATGGCTGATAAATCAGTCAATTGCATTTAATCTGTTTGATAATCATGAATAAACCTAATTTGCCAAATTAGATTATACAATTAGTCAAAAGCTCATTCTTTGTTAAGAAACTGTTTGATATTGATAATTTATTTTTTATATGAAATATGCTGCTGTAAACCAGGACTTAAGTTTTATAGTTTGTTATATATACTTATATCATTTAAGATCCTTTAAGGAGATGGGTCTCTACTCTCTTGATAATAGAACAACACACAACCTGTCCTTGCATGGATTATATCAAAAATCATTTAGATTAAAAACACAATTAGCATAAAACATCAATCAACATTAAACATCAGAACTTGATTATTGAATAAATTTTCTTACAGCCTTTAAACCTATGGCAGGAAGACATTAGGATGGCTGATAAACATAGTTTGAACTATGAGGTGAGGGAGCTGAAGTTGGGAGCCAGCTTTACCAACAACAAGACATCACAGTATCACACCATTAAATGTAAGTATAGAATTGATACACAACAGTGTCCCATAACTAATGGACCAACCCTAGGGGGCAGACCGCTTGACCTACCAGTAGTCAAAATATGACCTCAGTAGAAGTGTCACCATTTACGAATTTTTGACCTTTGTTTAAAATTTCGGCAATTCCTTTAACCTACTTTTTAAATTTTAGTGTTGAGTGCTGAGTATTCAGTGTTATATATTATATTCAGTGTTATTATTGTTAAATAGGTTACTCATATTATCTGTATTATCAATTTTTTTTTATTGCTTTTGATACTATTGGTTATTGCAGATTATTTTAAATTAAATTGATTAAATTAGATGGAAAATTACTTGAAATTTGTCTTTAATCTTGTAACCTTGTGATTAAATAGATATGGAATATTTTTATCAGTTACTTATGTTGTTTTTTTTTAATTTAATTTAATTTAATATCTTAAATTTTTATATACATACTAAATTATTGGTATAATAAGTTAGTAATGAATGTTTTTTTGTAAATGAATTATCTAAGTCTGAAATTAAAATAAAATTATTAATATCATTACATAATTTATAACATTTATTACGGCAATTATGGCTAAAGTTAATGATAATTGTTTAATTTGAAAAATAATATTAAATGTGGACCTGGAAACATTCACTGTCTTTTTGTGTATGATATTTAAAGTTATTTAAGCTGTATATTATTATGGTGTTGATATATTAGGGGGCGTCCATAAATTACGTGAGAAGTTTAAGGGGGGAGGGGGTCGAGTCAAATCTCATCTAATCTTACGTTGGAGAGAGGGGGGGTCTCGGCAAATATAACGTTTTTTTTTTCTGATTGAAACAAAAATAATTATACTATTTAGATCCATTTAATCCAGATTGTACATGATTAAGATTTAATCTTAAGCGTAATCGTAATACGATTAAGATCATTCGCTAATTCGTTCGAAAGAAAATAATTTACAATAACAATCCAACGCGTTTACGTAAGGGTACGATTCCACCAAAATAGTGTGCAGCACATTTGTTTACAAACATTTTGTGCAAAACTCCAGCATTGCACTTTAAGCTAGTATCGCGTTTAGCTGCTGTCTCCACCGGCAAGGCTGTGCGTGACTTTTGTAAACGCACAGTGTGGCACACTTGTGCACAAACATGTTCACTGAGAAGAGTTTTCTGTCTTCAGATGTTAAATATGGACGGGCAGGAAAACGTAGTGCTTTGTGCTGCAGCTTGTGTTTTATTATTTAGTTTGCTTAAAAAGAAACGAAGAATAAAAGCAAGACTGAGTTCGTGAACAACAAGTGTGTACGCGTCGACGCGAGTCCACTGCGTACATGTGTGCGCGCACAAAAGTATACAGATGTGCGTGACAATTTTAAATGTTCGCGCACAATTTGTTACTGTATGCCCGAGTGACTCGACCAGCGTGAACATTTCTGTCGTACACTGTGCATTACAGTGCCGCACACTGGTGGAATCATGCCTTAAGAAACCCACATTTTGAAAAATCTCACGTGAGATTGGGGGATGGGGGAGGTGGTTGAATAAAATCTCACGACATCTCACCGGGGGGGGGGGGGGGGGAGGGACAGAACATTTTAAAAAACACCTCACGTAATTTATGGATGCCCCCTTATATTATATGTACATATTTGTGAATCTATGTATAATATATTGTTACTTTTGTGTGAATCAATCTTATAACTCGAGATTTTTGTAAGGTATAAATTGTGTGGAGGTGTGCAAAATAATCACTAACTTGTTTAATCTAATCATTATTCAATTTTAGATGACTTCAAGCCAGCTTCCGTGGATGTGAACAAGATGGCGACAGTGGACGTCGGCACAAACAATCAAGTCACTGTTACTGTACCACATTTAGGTAATTTGAACTTAGGTAATTTTAGGTAATTTAGGTAATTAATAACATTTCAAACAGTGATATATTACTATCATACATTGACCATTTAACTCTGACCACGGTCTACTAGGTTGAAATATTTGTGTACAAAATATATATTGTGAGCACAAAACTCACAAGTTAAGTTTAAAATCAGAAGTAAAAGATTAAAAACAGGAATTTGAAATTAACTGAAAAATTACGTTTCTGTTAAAATTTTGAAGATACCTTACCAAGCCTATAGAGCTTAAATTAAATAAGTAAAACTAGCCATACCCACACATTTAAAATATACAACTATTATAATTATAACCAACATAATTGAACAACAGTATTAAGTTGGCCATATATTGGTTGACCAACACAGAATACTGGCGATAAAGTTGGCTTGTTTTTTTTGTAATATTTTTTTATTTCCCTACATAGATGGCGCGGGGGTGCCTCAAACAGTTTTCAAAGGAAACCAACGGCCATACACAAAGGAATGCGTACTGATCATAGACAGGGTGACTGGAGAGATCACTCTGGAAAAACTGTCGAGTAATATACAAGTGAAGAAAACCAGGTAATTAATTCTGCTGGCTTCTTCGTAACTTGCGACATTTCTGAGAGAAGTACAAAACTGTAGTTACTTCATTTACAGCTCGTATTAATATCAAGATTGTAGTTTACATATACGTTACGAGGCGTTGGCAGCCTGTTACTAAACATTTAATGAATAAAAAACACTTCATTTAAAAGTATTTCCTGCTCAATAGAATATTTCCTGACGATTCAAAAAATACACACGTAATTGTTCAAGTTTTCATTTTTGTCAGCACTTCCGGAGCACTCCGTTTATTTTTGTTCTGTTACGTCAAAGAAGTATAACTTCTTACGTGCGTACATACATAAGTACATACACGTTTTTTTTTTAAATAACCCTCAATCTGGAAAGTTACCGAGGTTGTATTCGTATACATAAGTGACAGCGGGCAACTGTTTGTAGACAGGAGACGTCGCAGAAGCCGCGGCCGCTGACGCCGGTGACGGCTGACTTCACCAACACCACGCAGCGCTCCTCCTCGCGCACGCGCGTCGCCACCACCCGCCGCGCCAACCCGCCGCCTGGTCAGTGGAAACATCACCTTGCTGCCTTGTATTATATTTTAAAACTTTCGTCGCGTTAGGGGGTTAAGATTTTAGGTGCTTTAAGGGTGCTGCGAAGATGTGAAATCTAATAAATATGATTGGTTCAATAAATTGATTGATTTCTACCAATGAATATGATTGGTGGATATCAAACGCATCCATAGCAACGTAACATAGCACATCTCTGGTGGAAAAGCACCCTTATTCGATCTCTTGCAAGGCTATTTTGAACCCACAAGAAATTCATAAATATATATATTCATACATATATATTCATAAGATATAAGTGAGGAAGAGAAGTGGAAGATATAGAAGTGGAGTTTTGAGGAAGATATAAGTTATCTGTGTTTTCAAAATTGTTGTTTTAAGAGACTGATCAGGTCTCATACGCACCACAGGATAGGGGCCGTTCAAATATTACGTAAGTACTATGGGGGGTGGGGGGGTCTTTGTTTTGCTTATTTTGGATGACATGGGGGGTAGGGGAGTCTAGATAATGATTACGTCATCGGTAGTTATTTACGTTTTTAAATTTTTTTTGAAAAATGTTTACGTAAGCATAGGCGAGGGGGTAAGAGCTTTGCTTACTTTTGCTGACAAGGGGGATGGGGGGTAAATAATTGTAATAAATCTGCTTACGTAATATTTGAACGGCACCATAGGTTAGTGTAGAGATCTTTTAGGTCTCCAACACACCAGATGAAAGTTATTTGAAAAGGATGCTGCAGGGAACGTGTTAAGTAGAATTTGAACTGCATTGAGGCGGCTTATAGCACTAACCCTAAACCCACTGCTGATGGTAAGGCTCCTTGGATCGATTATATTTCTCCATGGGGTCCGCCTGAATAGATACCACGCTCTTGCTTAAGTCAGCCGCCAAACGACTCGTGTTACGTCGGTTAGAGTTCGAGAGCCAGGTCATTCTTTATTTTTCTTCACTCTTTCTTGGCCACCAACGTATCAATGACGCCTTTGGTGTCGCTGATGGCAACGGGCGACAATAGCTTAGATTACCATTAGATGGATCGTCAGCTAGTTTGTCGTCTATTTCCATAAGAAAAAACATATAAAGAGATAGTAATATATTATTTGTTATGTTAATGTCAGGTCCGGGGGCAATGGCGTCCAACAATCAGGCTCGGTTTAACAACGCCGCTGCGTCCAAGTCGCAGAACATGGTCCGCTCCCCGCAGCGAGTCAAGACATCGCCGCCAGAAGCGCCGTGAGTTTACATTTATATTAACACTGTACTGAATATACACAAAATCCTCGTAAAATACAACCGGCATTGATGTCTGTCAATAGACAGACAAATGAACAAGGGCTTTGAAACTAGAATCCATAATTTGACTAAGAAATTTGACAACACAAATGTACAAAATATACAATAGATTAGAATAGCTTTTAAGGCATAAAAAAGAGCGTCATATGAGCACTTCTGTAGCAGACGACGGACTTTTATTTTATTCTTTATTCATTATAAAAATATTATATTATTATTATTATATTAATTTTTTATTATTTTGTATTTTACATATATTTATTCCACAGATGGTCCAGCGGTGGCAACAGCACGCTAGCATCACTACCCATGATCGGATTGGACGAGCCCGCGCCCCCCGCGCGAGCGCCCGCCCCCCTCCCCGTCAGCAACCCCCACACGGCGCATAACGCCCACAACGCGCATAACGCCCTCAACGCGCATAACGCCCACAACGCGCATAATGCCCACAATGCGCATAATGCTCACAACGCGCACAACGCACACAACGCGCATAATGCGCATCCCCCCCACAACGCGCACGCACTCAGCGCGCACAACGCGCACACGGCGCACAATGTGCAACCTCCTCAGCCCCCGCCGCCGTCTCACCCGCCCGCTGTAAGTCTCTTTGAAATTTATTTTTATCTCTTTCTCTCTTTTCATATGTAGTGGAGTCTCTGGGGCGATAAAACATGAAAACCTCAGATTTCTGTTACAGTAAATCAAATTTAATAATTTGAAGTGGAATGTTTAGCTATTAAAAATCTTGAGCATTTCCGTGCTTCGGAGGGCACGTAAAGCCGTCGGTACCGGTTGTTATCATAAGATAACAGTCGTTAAGCTAGGTCGGAGGCCCTCGGGCGGTTTGAAAACTTCCGACACTCTGGTTGGTCACTAACCCCTTCACCAATCCGCACTGGAGCAGCGTGGTGGAGTATGCTCTAGGTCTCACCGTCTCTCACCCGTGCCCAGTAGTGGGCCAATAATGACCAATAACGTGCCCAGTAGAAGCCAAGCCAAGAAGGTAGAAGTATTCGCTGTATTGGGGCGGATTAGAATTCTAATCCCAATCCCACGCCGGATGGGTGTCGTAAGAGGCGACTAAATCCGGCCCGCTGGTGGTAGGGCCCTCGGAGGAATTATATTGGTAGTATTGATTTTAATTGTTAATTAATATCATTATTACTATTATTATTTCTCCATGGGGTTCGCCTGGATAGCTACCACCCTCGAGCATGAGTCAGCCGCCAAACGACTCGTCGTGTTCCAGCTAGGGGCTTGAGAGCCAGTTCTTTCTTTCTTTTTCTTCTTTTTTTCTTGGCCGGCAACGCATCAGTGATGCCTTTGGTGTTGCTGATGTTCATGGGCGACGATAGCCACTTACCATCAGGTGGATCGTCAGCTCGTTTGCCGGCTATTTCCATAAAAAAAAGAAGCCACTAAAAATAGTTAACACTGCAGGCGGCGCGGCAAGAGGACAGCTCGTCTAGCTCGTCGAGTGACAGCGGCTCCGACAGTGACAGTGGCTCTGACAGCGACGACAACGACTCCAGTGCACAGCACCCGCTGCCCAACGGTACGTATACCGCAGTTTAGCCCGATTTGCACGTATTAAGTAGTTAAGTAGATAACTAAATTTTAAGTAAATTAATACGTGTAAACGGACAATTTAGTAACTTTTTAGTTAAAATTTACTTATCTACTTAACTACTTAATACGTGTAAATCGGAGTTTAGAGAAGAAAATTTAAAAACAGTTTAATTTATATGAAGTACCTATATTTAGGAATTTATATACTGAAACCTAAGATACAATAACAAATCATTCCTCCGGGAGCGGGTTTTTAAAAATAAATATTATAATATTGCAGGTAACGCGAGCAACCCAGCGCTCCCCAGCGACGTGCTAAATGACGATCTCTGCCTCTCGGAGTCCGGCAGCGACTCCGACTGACCTCACGACAACCCTCTTTATTTCCATCCCTTTGACTACCCCTTCTCACCTCTCGGCTGCCAGGGTTAGTAGAGAATACACAGATTAATTAATTTAGGTATCTCTTATAACATCTAAATAATTTGATGGTATTAAGGCAATAAGTGTGGTCAACAAAATTGTATAACTTTGTATATTTTTATATGAGCCATCTGCCGTGTAAATTATAGTGACTTAATCACCAAAAGGACATACATATATTTTTTCATTAATTTGCATCTAAATATTCCATTTTGGTTCTGTGGCAATGATATTGTATGTATAAAATTGCACTGTGGCTTTTCTGCTAACACGTTCCGAATATGGCCTAAAGCCTGGCGGTCGGGATGTATAAAAAACTTATTTGCCCCTAATGCTATCGCAGTAGACACATTTCCAATTCGTCGAATTAACTTCCCCGGGAATCGAACCCAGGATCATTTATTTTGTGTCGCTACTAAGCCGGGTCGTCCAAATTACTGTCGTATGGTTCGCGATATCGCTTTCTAAATCAAAAAATCTGGCAAGTGTCTCATATTAGCGTACATATAGAAACTTATCCCTTTTACCTTCTCCTTTTTCTTGCGTAATAAAACTGGTTGAAAGCAGTTCGATTCGACTCTTGCCACGTTTCGAGATACTCTATTAGTACTGTAAAATCCAATGATATGTCACTACCATTAATTATACCATACGGTATAACCTACCAAGCTACTGTATGACAAATTGTTTATCCGTCGTTTTAAGTGTTACATTTTTAGTTACTACAGTTATGTATATTTGTGACATAATATAACGTGCCTCGAGTAAATAGAGATATATTTTTTATTTTATGCCAATATTTTATTAGCGTTAAGTGTAGATTGCTTGGCGGCTCCAAGCAATAATATATATTACCTAGTTGTAACACATCCGCAATAAATTATTATATATACAAGCTGAAATAAGAACAGCACCGTATGATTATTTGATATAATCTGAGGTAAGAAGCGGTGATGTGAGATAAATCCTATTTTGTATTAATTAGGTTTTAAATGCTTCTAACGTGTTACGAAATGAATTTATTAAGATATACTTACGTGACATAAGAGACTATGCATAAGAACAGATACAAAATAATCTAAAATTATGTGCCTTTATTTGGTATAGTTTATATTCAATAGTATAATGTTAGGCTCTGCATTTTCAGAACTTGGTTACATTCAGCTCATTCAAGAATACAATGACAGACTAAAATTTTCATGTTTTCGTGCCATGTCCTTTTTATTCAGAAATGTTTTTGCAAAATGTAAAACTTGGCAACACATTGGCACTTGGGAAATATTACATTTTTACTAAATATGTACCGGAAAAAAAATGTTTATACTATTATAAACTATTAATTTACAAGTTAGGGAATGAGCGTGATAAATTATACTGCCATTTAAGCAATAAGTTCCCAGTTTGTACCAACAGAATCATTGACTAAAGTTAGTTGCTTAGGAAAAATGATATTAGAGATTCTTTTAAATAAAAAAGTAATAAAACTCAAGAGTTTTCATTTTTCTGTCATAAATTTTATATGGCAGTGCCATGATGGCACCATAAATTATTAAAAAAATACATTCGACGATATGCGTACAACAAACAACATAATTTATCATTTTTCATAATTGCAACAAATAAAAGTTAAAATAAAATACTTATTTTTTGTGTCCCGACTCCCAATTAAATAAAATAAAGTACAGATCGCATGACGTAACATACTGTAATAATAAAAAGTTAGCAATGTTTTCTGAATTTCCAATCAATCGTTCGTTATCAATCTTTGAAATATTATCCGTTTGGAAATTTAAAATGTATAATTTTCTTTTAATGCATACGAGATTAAAGTGTGATATTGTATGTGAAAACTCTCGTGCCAATATTTGTTTCGTCTTCGAAATTTTATACAAATCTCTGCGCAGTTTTGATAAAAAAAATAGCTATTATACTAAAATAGGTTGTGTGGAATGTTAGATTCACACAAGACCCAAAACAATATCAGTGTTTTTGCTTTGAATTAAGTCCTATAATGTAGTTCAGCGTACATATTACGTTTAAATAAAACAATGTGAGATGTCATAAAATTGGCGCGAATTCTACATTTAGTCCAGTCAAAGTAGCCATTGAAACTTACAATAATTCGCCTAGAGCTGAAATTGGTATGAATTTTAGGAAAATCATTATAAATGAAATGAGAAAAGTTCCCATCAAAACCACATCTGCAAAAAAAATACAGCTGGAAAATAAAAAACAAAAAACGCATTTATGATCTTTTCAGCCTAACCTGCAAAAACCCATATTGATGCTGAGGATTTTGCACATTTCTATTCCAATATTTGTACCAATTTTTAGCTCTGCGATTTATAGCGCCTAAGCTTACCCCTATTTTTTGAGCTAATTTGACTGGACTATTCTACCTCTTCATGAAAATGAAACAGTGTATTTATTTTGCTCAACTATAGGTTTGTTGCTAGGTTTGCTATTTATCAATATTGAGTGATAGACAAAAATATTTAGTTAATGTAGTGGAATTCAATTTACTATCTGGATATAACTTTATCTGAAGAACATTTTATTTTATGTTATATTTTTTAGCATAGCCCTGAATGAACTGGTAATGATGTGTTGAGAACAGATGCATATTGTAATAAATATATGCTTTATGACTTTATTAGATGTTCTTTATAGTAACGATCTAAATATTGGATTGCGAAGTAACCGTGAATTAATTCTTACTATAGTGATTATTCTTACTATAGTATTATTCATATTGCATTGGTTTCCATGTCCAAGACATATCAAATATTACTTTTGACAAAATATAGCTTAAACTTGTTCAAACAGAACTTTTCGCCCGTGAGTTTATTATTATTACTTACTAAAAATTTGGATCTATCAGATTCTATTGATTATCTAAAAAAATATGATTGTTTACTCTTGTATTCCTTACTGCGAATATAACTGTAAGTAACAATTATATTTTTAATTAAGAACTAAAGTTACAAAGGTTGTCTTACTAAATTGGTCTTGATGCACTACCAAGGGATCCATTATGTTTGTGATACGCCATCAGAGATGTTTATAATCCGTTAGTGGAAAATGATAAAACAAATGTAAATAGTGTTGCTAACGCATTGTTAATAAATATTAAATAAATCAATGGTATTGTTATCACGCGTGGTTGACGGTAAAATATCGGTTCAGTTTGAATTATTTATCGCTTAAGTTTCGTTTAAGGACAATACTCAATTTTTTCAGAGACTGGATTGACAGCATACAAACAAATACTTAGTATAATTTGCAATTTGCATTATAAATATTGAAACATGTTGTATTTTTATTAGATCATACGCAATATATTTGTCTATTGCTATTAAACGATTAATGAAATTTTGTGTTATTTAATTTAATGTATTTTGTTGCAGTATGTAATATAATACTAATACTAATTCCCATCCCATACCGGAAGACTAAGTTGTCGTAAGAGGTGACATAAGGCCCTGAGCCCTGATTGATGGATTTGCTAGAAGGTTATAATTATTAATAACATTAATTCATTAAAAATAATGGTAGTAATATTATTATAGTTCCATGAATTGAAAAACTGTTACCAAAAAGAGAGAGCCGTCTGGTTTGAGTTTAGACCTTCTGACGCATCTGACCTTGGGCTGCCAGGCAAGACTGAAATATCTCTACAAAACTTCAAAAAGTCTGGATTTGTCGGGTCAATTTTTTTTTTTAATAACCTGTAAACGAGCTGAGGAAAAAAACGTTAGAAAAAAGAGTTATCCGATCCGGCACAGCCAATGAACTAATATACTGGCACAGCCATCCTAGAGGTCTGTTGTAAAATGTAATATTAATATAGACAGGGTAGTCCATAACGCCTCAGAAGTGGTAATCTGTGCCTTAGATAAACATGCTAGTTTTGAATATTTCCGCCCACATCTCAGTGGATGCTGGAGTGCTACAAATTAATAATTGAACCAATATATTATTATACTGACAGGATAATTATTATGGTTGAATCCACTGAAGAAATTGACAAAATAAGTGTTGCAATTTTTAACACTGGGTTTGGCCGAACGTTATTACGCCAACGCCTTAGTTTACAATTAAAAATATCTTTGGAAAGTCACTTGTCATGCTTGTCGTTGTCGACGTATGTAAATGTCATGTCAATGTCATTTTACCATTACGTCATGTGAATTGTTGACTTAAGGGGCTCTATGTTGACGTTACCGTTATTTTGAATCAAATTCAATTAATTGCTTTGTTTTGTTATTAAACTTAATTTATTACAATATCGGCTATAAAATACTATAAATTACTGCGGCGTATATCGCCGGCAACAACTTACATGAGAAAAAACTGCGTAATACATTTAAAAATACATGGGTAACAAAGGACAAGACATGGATTATGTTGAAATAACTTCACAGTTAGATGCTAGGGAGATACTGAGATATTTGAATAGTATAGGTATAAATAACATTAACGGCGAAGTTCTCAAGTATTTTATAACTGGTAAGTGTATAATACATTTATTTTGGTCATGGACTTCGTATCAATTTTTATGATCTGTCAAAGATATGACTTTAAAAATAAGTTTTGAAGAGATGTTGTTTATTACAATCTGGTAATCATTAATGACTTTTCAGACCTAAAGAAGCTTATCAAGTATGATCTTCAAGTCCAGCAAAGTTCCAGACAGAGCTATGAACAGCTAGGTCCTGAAAGATTGCACAGTGCCAGTACATTCTCATCAAGAAGTAGGTCTAGAGTTCCTGGAGAAAACATTATTTGCACTAGAGACTGTACTAGAAAGCATATTAGAGGTTCATATTCATCACCCAACTTGAGACAGAGGACAACTGAGGTGCAAAAGGAAGAAAAACAACAAAAGCGAGCTTGCTCTTGTGTCAGAATCACTAGCAAACAAGACACTGCATTTAGCCACAGAAAAGAGTCCACAGTTACTACAGGTTCAAGTAATTGTAAGTAATAAAATAACTCAAAATTATCTATTCATTTATGTGTCACTTATAGACACCATATTTTAGGGTACCAAAGAAAAATCGGAACCTTTATAGTTTCGTCATGTCCGTCTGTCTGTCCGAAGCATAGCGCCTAGACCCTTAGTGCTAGAAAGCAGTAAATTGGCATGAATACATACATACATATTTATTATAACCCCAAAATCGTAGAATAAAATATTGAGAAATATTTTTTTCAGGGTACCTCCCATACAGGTAACATAGGGATTTTTTTCGTTGTATACCCTATAGTGTGGGGTATCATTGAAAAGGTCTTTCGAAAATATTATGGGTCTGCTAAAACCATTTTCCAATTCAGCAGCCCGTTCGCGAAATATTAGGCTTTAAAGTGCCATTTTAATTCTTATATGCTTAAGAGTCGTATCCCCCCCTCCTGCCAGCCAAACGGTTGGAGACGGACTAGTGAAAAAATTTACAAAAATAGGCTATATGATGAATTACGTCTTCGGAACCCTACCTTATGCATGCCTTGACACGCACTTGGCCAGTATTTTTTTTTATTGTATTTTGGTGAATTTTTGCAGTGATCAAGGTACCCAAGAAACCAATAAAGAGAAAATGTGATCCTGTCTCTTTATACCATTATTACACATCACTTTGGTCAAAGTACAAATCAAATGTACCAGGAGAGAATGACTGGGCAGAGTTAAGGTGGAACATCAGACAGAAAATGGTCGGGTGTGATGTACCAGTGGTTAAAGTAAGTTAGTAGATTTAGTAGAATAAATAACTCTTTCTTACACATAATATCTCTGAAGCCCTTGAGATCTAATTGTAGAAACTAGTTCCATCGTACAACTTGTACATAATACATATACTGGATTTATTTATAAGAAACTACCATTTCATACTTAATTGTTTTTTCCAGGTGCCAGTAGTAAAAGATAAGAATGTACTACAAGCTAAAAAGTGACGAGTCCTAATTTATACTAGGATTTTTCAATTACAACTAACATAATAAAACTATGTTACTTATTCAATGGTTTTATTTATATTTCAACTTATCTTGGATCTGTGACTATAAAAATACAAATTAGACTTGATCTACTTTGAACTGTGCCTGCTGGTCTCTGGTGATGGTATTCAGGTGGTGAAGTATTCTCTCTTCAATCTTTTCCGCAGCTGATAGCGTCAGGACTAAGGTGTCGTGTTTCAGCATAGAGTAAACATTGAGACCGATCACGGGCATGATGTTAACATGAGGGAGTCCATCTGCAGCAACTGTTATATTCCTCGGTGCGAAGTTAGTGCTGAAATAAAATGTAATGTTTTGGTATATTTCATTTATATGTTTCTTACTTCTTAAGTTTTGGTCTGACTGGCAACTGAATCCAGGAGTATTTACTTAGGCATATTCTCTATCAACTGTCCTATGGCAGGCCTGGTGCATTCCACACTTTAGGAATGAAGTTACTTGCCGTGTTTGACGTGTCGGACTAATTAAGATTTAGCATCAGGGCTGCTAATCATAATAGTAGATAGTTTTTTACTAACCGAACTATCTACTGAAAATAATATAAAGGTTGTGAAGTGATTTCCTAGTTGTCAAATAAAATAGTTTTCTGATCTACATACAAAGTTTCGAGTTACAGATTTTATAAGAACTTACTCATCAACTATAAGGACTGAGGGGCCCCAGTTTCTATTCTCAATCAGGTCAGCAAGGTATTGAGGTTCATCTGATGGTATTTCTAAATCTTTGACCACATGAAGGTCGTCCTGTGCTAATTTCACGGATAGTGAGGATGTCAGTCCTTGTATCCTGATATGGAAGGGAAGCATAAAGAAGTGACTTTTTCCTGAACGTGGTCCGTGAGCGACTCCTCCGCCGCGCCATAGAGGTGATCGGATTGAACCATGTCTCGCGCGCCCTAACCCTTTCTGCGGCCAAGGCTTTCTGCCACCACCGCGGACTTCAGCACGGGTTTTAGTATTAGCCCACGACACCCATCGAAATTTTCGTTGCCAAATAACATTGCGGTGGATGATGTCAATCCGCGGGGTAGCCGCATATACCGAGGGGTGCAACTCAATCAAACCCAATTTTTTCTCTTCAATCGCATCCAGGTTTTCAATCCATACTTCTCGTGGCTTTGTATACACTGGAGGAAACTGCCAATCTTTTTTCGTCACGCTTAATGTATTACTTGTGTCTATATTAGAAATAGCGGGTGAATTTGCTGTAGACAATATGCGAATTTGTGGCGATACTGATATATGAAGTCTTTTGAAGGCATTCATTAATAACGAAGCCATTGTTATCAGTTATAAATTCTCAGTGCAAGACTTATTTAGAATGAAAAGAAATATTGTCACAGAAACATAATTCAATTGAAAATTGGGCTTGTACCTTCTGGTGTAAATAAATAATATTCACAAAAAATTATAGGATACAAATTAGCTTTTGTTTTATAATGTGACAAAATATTAAAATTTGAGAATAGATTTATATATAACTATCCTGGCCCAAGTTAAATTAAACCACCTCTAATAATATACAATACAATCAATTACTC